>VDFB02189364.1:0-32011 GCA_007258455.2 Sequoia sempervirens
CTCAGCTTCTCCTTCACAAGAATTTGAACTTCAACCCTTAGAAAAGGTTTCTAAGTAGACTTCAGTGACTTTACTACTCTTCAGCAACTCCAATCTGCAACTTGAACTTCTATAAATTCGTACTTCACATCAGCAATCAGCAATTAGCAAGTTCGCACTTTAAAACTCTCAGCAACTTTGAATACTTCTTTCAACAAGTTCGCACCTTTTGGACAATTTGAAATACCTTCACTTCAAGGCGTCCCTATCAGCAACTTCAAGTTTCAATCAGCAATATTAACTTCAGCAAATTTGAATGCAGCTCCAAGAGTGGAAATCGAACCTCAACAGCAAATTCAAGCTTCAAACTCAATTAGCAACCAGCAAGTGCGCCCCTTATGATTTCAGCAATATTCGAATTTTCAACACTTGCACTGGCAACTCAAGGCGTCCTTCTCCAGCAGTCTCAGCAACTTCAAATTTAAACTTCAGCAAACTCCAGTCCTTAGCAAAATTTCGAACTCTTCAAGATTCAACAATTCCTAGCAACAAGCTTCAGAGCAAATTCGACTTCTCCAGCTGTGAAAAATAAGTGAGAAACTTCTTCATTTTATAGCTCAAAATTGAATTCTAGAAGGAGCCAATTTTAGCCAGTGCATTTAATTTCCACTACTCCACTTCAAGAATTCGAATTTTCCCCCTCTGGTATTTCTGACACTTGTCTCTCGACGTCAGGAATCTTGCTCTTCTAGAAACTTGACTTTGACTGGCATCTTTGAATTTATTTTCGAAAAATTTAATTTAAATTTATCCTTTTAATTCACCAGCCGGAGCTTTATCACTTGAATTCGAATTGAACTTCTCCTTAGCTCTGGAAAATTCATCACTGAAGAATTCAATCAAAATTATCTATGCAACTCATCTCGAATTCATCATTCGGAGAAATTCATTTTGGAAAACACATTTTATTCATCTTGCCTTAGAGAATTTTAAATTTTCCCTTAGGAAAATTCACAATTTGAGCACTGATTAAATTCTTTACTGAAAAAGCGTTGGCGAAGTGCGGAAGACATAGAAATCCATCTATCATCGCAAATGTTCAGTACCCAGAAGAGAATTTTCTTCAGAGTGCTTCGAATCCATGGGTACCCAACGAACGGGTTCATTTAATTTTTTTAAATTTTGAACCTTAGAAAATATTATTTCATTGAATTAAATCCATCCTTCGCCTGTGATCATCTATGTTGCTCCAACTTGAGAAATTTGAGTTCATCCTGCATTATCATCATTCTCTGACTTCATCACCGAGAAAATTTGCTCGTGCTCTACAAAGAAAAATTTCACCACCTTGAGTTCCAGGCGTATTTTCTAAGGGAGAAAATATTTTTGCCTTAGAAACTTTTAAATCATCTTGCACTTTGAGAATTTGCCTTAGAAAATTTTGGTTCATTCGCCAGTGGTGGAAATTTTATCAACTTCATTTAGAAAGATTTTATTCATGCCTAGCACACTTTTATTTCCCACCCCACACTAGCATTTTACTCCACACTAGGAAAATATTCCAACGCCTTAGAAAAATTCCCATCACTCATCTTATACTTTATTTCATACTTAAGGCGCATAGCACACTGGGGAAAAATCACGCATTAGCAATTTATTTCCACCACCTCACAAGCCTTAGAAAAAAAATCTCTAACACTTACCACCTTGGGCGCAAATAGCATTTGAAGAGGATATTGCCACGCCTAGGGAAATATTTTCAACACTCTTTAGCACTCGCCACCCTTGGCGCATTTACCACTTGAGGAGGAAATTCAAAATCACGCCTAGCACTCACCCTTCCTCTACCACGCCTTGAAGTATTCACTTACCTTTCACCTTATTTACCACCTTATCTTCACCTTTTACACCCTCAACTTGGGCGCATTTAGGCATGCAAGGAGGATGACTCTTCAACTTCACTTTTTCGTCTTCACATGCTTTGTTTTGGGCACATTTTCATGTAGGTGAGGGATAAAAATTGTTGACTTGTTGACTCACTTCTCCCTTGGGCGCATTTTGGCCTTGGTGGAGGATAAAAAGCTTCGACTCCTTTGACCTCTTTCAAACTTGGCGCATTTCACCCCAACTGCAGGATGGGCGCATTTAGAGGGGTGAGGAGGATATTCACACTTAGAAAATTTTCAACTTTCCTTCCTCAAGTTGGGCGCATTTCACTATGCCTACAGGATAAAAATCGTTGACTTTTCTTTGACCACTTGTACTTTGGGCGCATTTAGCCCCTGATGAAGGATAAACTTCATACTTAGAATTTTTTTTGTGCTTGGCATTGCCTTGAAGGCGCATTTAGGCTAGGCAGAAGGATGAAAAGGCGTTGACTTCCTTTGACTTTCTCTAGCTTGGGCGCATTTTGGCCTGTGTGGTGCACGAGCTTCACCCTTAGGAATTTTCCATGCCTCCTCTTCTATCTGGGCGCATTTTGCCATGGCAGCAGGACAGAGTTCTAGACTTAGAAATTTTTCCTTGTTCTCGCCAGCCTTCATGCCCTACTATTTATAGTAAGTCCTTTGAATTTGCATCTCTGAAGCTCGGAACGACTTGAAATTTTGCACATTGCATCCTTATGATCTTGTTGTTCTGTCGACACTGCCATTTTTAGTCACCCTGCTATTTTTAGCCCATTTTTGAAGGTGGTTTACTATAAATAGTAGCGCTTACTTACGGTAGTTCCAACGCTCACGATTATTTGAGAGAATTTTGAAGAAGCGGCTCCTGCCACATTGACCTAACTTCTTTTGACATCAGCGCGTGCACGCGACTTTCTATTTTGGCCTTCTTCCAAATTGACTTACTATAAATAGTAAAGTTAACCAGTTTGACTTGAAATTTTACCCGGCTGGATAACTTTGAGGATCTTCGTCGCGATGGTTTACATCGGTTTCGAAAATTTTGACCTTTATCCCTCTTTTCGGGCTCGAGAGTTGGAAACCCTGGTAAACAAATGGTATCCAATGATCTCTGTTTGTACTCGTTTCTGCTGCATTGCAATCTGCCTGTGATTCTGAACTGCTGGGAAGCGGTTGCCGGGACACACCTGCTAAAAATAGTAAGTTCCTTACTGAGTGATCATCTTCATTTGCATGTCATACCATTGCGAAGCTCTCGAAAAACCCATCAGGAATCATCCGACATGACATGCAAACCCTAAAATAGCCTCGGAAAATGGTCCCGGTTGTCGTCTGCAACTGCATGTTATCTTGTGCGAAGGTCACCGAAAAACCGAAGGAATATCGGACATGCAAAGAAAAATTCTGCATCCCGAACCACGAAATTTGTCCCGGAAGCTGGACTGCTAAAAATAGAAAGTTGTCTGTTTTCGCTCAAATTTAGCACGCAAGTAGCTTGATGTGCTCTGAATGTCGTGTGACTGTTGGAATCTCAAAAATGTTGACGGATTGCCTGTAATTTCACACTTACTAAAAATAGTAAGTATCTGGAATTCGATGAAAACTTGCTGAGAGCCTGCTGGAAACATGCTGACAACAATACTAAGCTCAATTTTCAATTTATTCACTTTGTTCGACCTTGGATTGACCGGGAAAGATGAAACCCTAATTCTTTAGACTTGGTCAATTTCATGCTTAAACTCGATGACGGGCACAACCCTCGAAAGGCAGACATCAGAAAAGAGACAGAGCGAGAGAGAAAGAGAGAAAAACCCAAGCCAAAAGACTAGAATGGAGCGAAAATTAGGGGGTCCCCATTTTGAATGGGGCGATGTGTGAAAAGGTCACAACACAACAAAAGATACAACTACAGATAATAATTTGTACTTCTAAATCTCTAAATCTGCCTTTAAGGAAGCTCGCAATCTGCTCTTGAAGAGATTCGCACTCTGCTCTTGATAATATTCACATTAGAATAGGTAGAATGAATCGAACTTGAATGATGTTGAGTAGATGAAAGTGACCTTGTATATATACAAATGTGAGAGAGGTCGCACCTCTTCATGTACAAGGTCGGCCATAATACAAGGAATATAATTACAAATAATAAATGCAATTTATAAGGAAAGTCGGCCCAAGAGAAATTATATTGTTGCCAAGAGAAGCGCCTATTCTTATTAAATGTCACATATAAATAAATAGCCAATAGGCTACATTTATTTATGCCTTCACTCGTGGCTGGAAGGACGAACCTAAAGCTGCAATATCATTGATACTCCCTCTCAGCTAGGGAGAGAACTTCCAGCTGCTCAAGACAAATCATCTCAACATGATGCCCATCACATTGGCTACAACCAGATGTGAAAAAAAGAATATCACCTCAATGTGATATTAGATATCGCCTCAACACGATATCAACCATAATGGCTACAACCATACTATGGTAAGTACAAGTGTTCATCACTTGCGTGATGTTGTCACCTCAACGTGACTTTCACCATGACTCTCTTAGAGGGTGAAACACAAGTACAACATATGTCATGGAGTCTCACACATGACATCCACCATGACTCAGCTCAGAGGGTGGAAACAAGGGCTTTCACCTCAAATTCCTCCGTCTTAGAGGAAAATGCATTATCAAGGGCTTGCACCTCAAATTCCTCCGTCTCAGAGGAAAATGCATTAACAAGGGCTTGCACCTCAAATTCCTCCGTCTCAGAGGAAAATGCATTAACAAGGCTCGCGATCACGAGACTTTCTTTCTCGATCAAGGCTGGATTCTCCACCATACCAAGCTTATCTCAAAAGTATACAAACTTTATCCTGGAAAGAGGCTTGGTGAGAATATCTACCATCTGCTCATCGATTAGCACGATATGCCTCAAGCGTACAACCTTCTACGGTGCATATCTCTCGTGTGGTGGTGCCAGTCTCGCTTATGCTTGGTTCTATCATGGAACACAAGATTGACAGATAGCTTCACGTAACTCTGATTATCACAATGAATGATAGTGGGCTCCATTGATTGCCCAAATAATCCTGCAAGGAGCTTACGAAGCCACACTGCTTCCCGAGCTGCCATACAAACTGCAATATACTCTGCCTCGGTTGTACTCAATGCTACAAATGATTTCTTCCTACTGCACAAGGATATCACTTAACGAATCCAACACGAAGAATATCTCAATCCGCCATCCAAGCTATTACCCGCGCCAAGTATCTGGGATATGCTTTCTTTGCAACTAGATTATCATCTTCTTCAGGTTTAGTAGGCTCCCTCTGAATCGTCAAGCACTTGCATCAACCTTCTGACCTCTTCGTCCAAGATTTCCTGCAACACTTGCCTCGGTGCACACCTCTGGTATAGTAGAGAGTTCAAGGTAGACCTCCTTGACCTCATAGCATATCACTCTATTCTGAATAGGTTTGCGGAGCTACCAATATCAAATCCAAATGACAGTCTTTGAGCAATTATGATCTCAGCAGTTGAAGGGATCCTCTAAGGATTTAGCACCTAGCCTTGCAATACAGTAATCTTCACTTCTTCTCAGTGAGTTACAAAACTCCCTCTTGATCCCTACTTCAGAGATTGCAAAGAAGACTTCTGGAAGTGAACTCCCTCTAACCACCAACTCAGTTCCATGGCTGCAAGTTGTGACTTCATGCTTGATCATTTCTTTGGTTGGCATGACTTCCTCATAAGATGCCTCAAGATTTTCATCGCTAAGCAATCTCTCATCACCTTCCTGCTTCTAGTTGTTCACAAAGCATTTTAGAGAGAGATTACTAACAGATTATAACTATCCAAAGAAATATCAAGACTAGAAATCATACAAGGTTTACTATCTCAGGTTATAGCATGAACACATAAGAATTTATGAATAATATTAAAACATGAATAAATAAATCAGCCTAAAGAGAAATATATCAAAAGATCAGAATGAAGGGCTAAAGAAACTTATCTTTATATAATTTTGATATAACTCTTTCTTCCATCTTTTACTCCTCTCGAGAGTGCCAAACTCAGCACAACAAAAAACAATCTGCACAACTACAGATTTCTTGAATGCATTATGCGGTTAGCATGTAGAACCAACTCTCTCCAAGAGTTCAAGGCTCTATCACAGATCATGCATTAGAGAATGATATCGATGTGACCAATCACCATCAAACTTTCAATTCTCTTTTTATTTCAGAGTCACACTCAGAAATCTTCACAACTAGCATGAATAATTTGAATCTTCAAAGGATCTTATGTCAGTGAACATAATTCAAGAGAAACCACGATCTCTTTTTACTAATCACACATGATCCAAATAAATGAAATAACTGAAATTCAGCCTAGAAAGGTGATTTCAAAGATACAAGCAAGGAATACTTATCTCTTTCAAGTTGGTCAATTCAGCCAGTGATGCCTTTTCAGATGTGATCTCCATATCTCGTGCCAGAACCCAACAACCAACATCATTGAGCATGTATTACAGCCTTACTGCCAACACTCAAGTTGTTGTTATCCAAGCAACTTGAACCCAGACAGTACTACCCAAAACGAACTCTTGAAGAAGGTTGTGGTCCTCCCTACAATAGAGCTTTTGAAATACTTCCTGTTATTAACAAACCCCGCAAGATATGAGATTTATTGATACGCGCCCCTGAAGATTTAATTAGAACACCTCTGATTCAAGGGATTTAGTGGCAACTGAGGAGGAGTCCTAGACTTCTCTGATTCTCTTTTCTTCACTCAAATTTTTCCATTCACGGCGACACTAGCTTTAATGACCGGTGTCTTCTAAATAAGTCGCACCTTAGGAAATGGAAACAACTCCCGACTTATCTTTCCTAGAGATGAACGACATTAATATTTTTCCCGCCACAGATGGAGTCTCTTGATTGTAAATCAAAGAGACGGCTCTGGTATATTGCTTCACTATGCTTTGACAAGATCGACAATGTTTTCGATCTCTACTGTGGATTACACATACGCCGGATACTAAGGGGATATATAGCTGCATCCCAGACGCTAGAAGCCTCGACCTTTATCACAATGGTGACCACTCCCAAGGATGTGATTGAAGATTTAGACGACTTCCTCTGTTCTTTGAATTCGACACTTCACCACCTTGACTTATACGACACTAGAAGGAGAAGGAGGCTCGAATGACATAAGTATTAGCCGCTATAGGCTATGATCATTTGTCTCTCGCATTCTTGATTTCTTCTACAATCTAATAGCAGATAGCAAAAGTAATTTAATGAATCCACAAATAGATTAGACACTTGACCTCCTTTGTGAATGCGATGCCTTTAAATACCCAACCTTGCTGACTACAGTGTTGGCGGAAGGCTTTAATTTCGTCATCTTTTGCACGGCTTCAGATATTATGAAACTAATTGCAAACTCCTCCCGACAGGTCAGAAAATGAACTTAACTTCAATAATCGACAATTTTTCATTTGTCTTACTTGACTGATCGATTTGTAATCTGTGCTGACGGCGACAACACAACTGTCAAGAAGAAAGAAAAAAATTGATTATCTTCAGCACTCTTGATAGGTATGCATCTCCTTCTTGACTCGACAACTTCACTGAACACGTCCCGATAAACTTCACCATTCTCATATGCAAAGTAATATTAGGTAGATCATGATACAGAGGAGGCGATAGAAGAATTCAATCAACTCGAGGATCCGCAACAACTCATATTCACACAGGCGCTAATCGACGGCTCTTACCATAGCACAGAATCCTTGAATCAATGGCACATGCGGATATGACTTTCCGAAATTTCCCGGTGAATGAGATGGAGATAATACTCGGCTCCCAAGAAGGCGAAATAAGAAAGAGTTGAGTTCCCGATCCTTATGAGTATAGAGGCATGGTCGAAGCATGACTCCTGAACTGTTGATCTCTATGAATGTTGAGTGCGGATGGAGAAGTGACGCAACCTCGTCCACAGCTATGCCTAGACTATAACTCCTTCAGGCTGCTTGACAAATCCTGATTGATTGGTTTGATGAAAATTAATTTGATCAATTCCCCCCAACCCGCTCTGATACCATGTAAATTTCAATGATCAGATTCAATGCACAGAAAAATAATTCAAATCAGACACAATAACACAGCAAATACCCTGGGAAAACCCAGCAACAAAGATCTCTCTTATATATATAAATAGTGGCAACAATTCTCTTTACAATGAGGCCAAGTATAAGGCCAATCTTCAGCACCAACAGAAGATACAACTACAGATAATAATCTGTACTTCTAAATCTCTAAATCTGCCTTTAAGGAAACTCGCAATCTGCTCTTGAAGAGATTCACACTCTGCTCTTGATAATATTTGCACTAGAATAGGTAGAATGAATCGAACTTGAATGATGTTGAGTAGATGAAAGTGACCTTGTATATATACAAATGTGAGAGAGGTCGCACCTCTTCATGTACAAGGTCGGCCATAATACAAGGAATATAATTACAAATAATAAATGCAATTTATAAGGAAAGTCGACCCAAGAGAAATTATATTGTTGCCAAGAGAAGCGCCCATTCTTATTAAATGTCACATATAAATAAATAGCCAATAGGCTACATTTATTTATGTCTTCACTCGTGGCTGGAAGGACGAACACGAGCTGCAATATCATTAACAATGATATGATGGACTATCTTAAGCAGATCAAAGATGTGAAATTTAAACTTACTGATATTGGTCACCATGCAGGGATAAGAAGATTATTTCTTAACTTCCCAACTCATTATCTAGGGCACATAACATGTCACATCTATTCATGTAAACATATTTTTGGATAATACTACTGGAAAATATTCATTCATTAACGGAAACTAAGTCAATTTGAGGGAGTTGTATCCTTCAAATGGTAGTGGACTTGGCTTAAAGTTATGTCATAAGGAAAGCATGTTTGATAGAGTTGAAATCAGATCATAACCCAATATTTGTAAAGCTAGACATCCACATAAATAGGCAACAAGGGGAACAAGTCCACCTCAGTCAAAAGAAAGCACCTTCACAAGGAAGAATCCTCATGACTCGAGAAAATCAGAAAATCTTCAGGGCTGCCCTCAAAAGTATTTTTAGGGAATATGAGAATAATTCAGCTTACATAGAGAATCACCCTATGACAAGAATATGTTGATTGGCCTAATGCATAAGGCTTTAGATGGGTGGAAGAGGGTTAGATCCAAGAGAGGAACAAAAAATACTTTTCTAGCAATTCCTTGGTTTGATGATGAGTGCAAGATAGCAAAAAGAGCATTGTGTGATGGTGGAATGGTCAAAGAAAGTAAGAAGGAATATGAAAAGTTGTTACCTTGTAAAAAGAAAAGTATGTGAACACAAGGAGGAGATGATTGCCCTTGGAAAACACAATCCTAAAATATTTTGGAAGGAGCTACATCAAAAGAGAAAACAAATAGAAATCAATATCACAAGTTTACAATGGCTTGAATACGCAAAGCTTCTATATAAGTGTGATCAAGATAAACATAGGCCCTCGATAATCAATGCAACCATTGAGCTTTTCACCATTGAGGATATCAATCAGGGCATAGAAAGGTTGGCAAGAGGGAAAGCAAAGGATATTGATGGGCTGCAAGTTGAATATTTAAAGTGGGGTATTGAGGTCCTTGCACCTTGTATCAAGTACATCTTCAATAATTTTATTCAAGAAGGATTTTTGGAAGATTGATGACTAGTGTTGTTATTCCTATAAACAAAAACGGTAATTCCAATAACCCTTCAAGTTATCACACTATTATGGTTAATCACCTCCTTGGAAAACTTCTTAGAAGCATGGTTGAATGCAAAATTAGCAGTTGGACTGAAAAGGAGGGAAAATGAACTAAAGGACAGGTTAGTTTTAGATCGAAACATTCCACTATTGATCATGGTGTTACCCTTAGGTTCTTGATTGGAAAAATATTGGTGAGGTTTTTTTCTGCTTTGTAGACTTTAAGAAAACCTTTGACATGGTACCTCGGGCCAAGTTGTGGAATAAGATGGAGGAACTAGGAGTTCCAAATGTGTTTAGAGCTATTGTTCACATGATTTATGAGTATGTGATGTCCCAAACTCAAGCCATGTGGCTAAACGATGCATGGGCTGTCCTTTCCTTGGATTACCCAAGAGGAAGAGGATGTAGAGCATTATTGGGTAAGTGTGGAGTCTTTGGCTTGTGTCCTATTCTATTCCTAACTTGTGGGCGCGTCTTTTTATGCAACTTAAGTGATTCCTAGTCTAAGTATCCTATTCTATTCTTAAGTTGTGGGCACGTTTTTTTATGCAAATTAAGTGATTTCTAGCTTAATGACTTAAGTTTTTTCCCTTTTTAAGTTTAATGACTTAAGGGACATGTACATTAAATGATTTTATTAAACATGTGCCAAAAAGGTCAAGGAGGGGCATGGGATTTCAAGGAGCCTATTGGCTCATTTTTAGGGATTTTATTTGGAGTATTGGATTGAGTTGGTAATGGATCAATTGTTGAGGTTAAATCTTTCTTTTGGGAGTCATTATATAGCATTTTAGGGTTCTTTTGGAGCTCATTATGTTATTAGTATTTTCTCTATTGTTGCTGCAATATTTGGATTAAGGTTTGAAAACCCTTGAATATCTCTAGTTTGAGAGAGACATATGAGCTCCCCCTAGTTAGAAGGGTGTGTTTCAGAGGAAGGGCTTTGGTCTATGATGCCCTAGCACATCATTTTCAAAGTTGCACTTTGTTATTAGGTTTGGAGGCCATTTTGGGAGGTGAGATTCAAAATATCAAGATCACATTTGGATTATCTACAACAATGTGTTCATGTTTTTGAGCCTCCTTGAAGCTAAATAACATAAAGGACAGGTGGGATAGACCTAGTGCTGGTTTACTAGGGTTTTGGCGAGGGAAACTAGGGTTTGAAGGTATTTCAGAGGTATTTGTGCCTAAATTTGCCTATTGTTAATCATATTCATCTCAAAAAATTATGGAAAAATCAATGTAAGCCATTCCTGTAAATTCTGGATAGATTTGAAGTATTTTTTGTGACTTTCCTATATTTAGAGAAAAAAAAAAAATTACCAAAATAATTAGACCAATAATCTGAGTCTAAATCTAAGATTGTTAAATGATATCTTATTTGCAAATAAAATTTCAGAATTTTTTGTTGTATTTTTTTGAGAATATTGTTGTTTTTCCTCTAACCCTATTTGAGGGATATTACAGAGTAGGTTAGTTCTAAAATTAGAACCAGTCAGGGAATGCTAGAGTGCTTTTGGTAGTGATATTGACATCAAACAAGGTTGCTCACTTTTCCCAACTTTGTTTGGGTTATACATTGATAAGTTGGAAGAGTGGATAGACAAGGTTGGTGGAGAGAGAATTCAGTTGGCTAAGTACATAATAAAGTTACTCTTATATGCAAATGATCTCATATTAATTGATAAATCAACTCATAGTTTGAAAAAACACTTGAGGGCACTTGAAACCTTTTGTGAGGAGGTTGGGATGTAGGTGAACAATAGAAAACCCAAAATAATGATCTTCTCATTGTGTAGAAAAAAGAAACAAATTAGCTTTCTATTTGAAGGCAACCTGCTAGAGGTAGTGGATGAGTACAAATATCTCAGGCTTGATTTCCATGACAAGTTCAATTGGGAAATGTGTAGAATGAAAAGAATTCAAGGAGGTTGGAAAGTGTTATACTCCATACAAAATAGATGTAGAAATGCAAAGTTATGGGGTTGGAAAACCAAGAGAATTCTTTTTGGCTTGCTTGTTACTCTTGTGATTCTCTACAAGTGTGAAGTTTGGGGTAGTGGCATGTCAGATCAGAAATGGAGATAGATAAAAAGAATCTAGAAGCATCTAATCATAAGTACTCTCAAAATTAAGATTGTTGTTCTGTATGAGATTTTATTGGCTGAAATAGGTACTTTCCCATTGGAGGCATCAATGATGGTCAAACTATTAAGTTACCTAAAGAAGATTCAAAGTATGGAGAAGCATCGTTGGTCTAAGCTAATTATGGAAGAAGAGCTAGCTAGAAGAAAGAACATGTCACATCCACATTAACACTAAGCTTTATTTTGTGCTAGTTGCTTGTCGTCCCAATGTAATTTGGATGAAGGTGGAACCCTAATTTTTAGAACATAATAGTACTTTTATTTTAATTTTGTGTGGACTCAATGACTACATGGTGAACTCAACACTTAATGGTTAATTAATGCAATTGACAATTGATGGAAGTGGAGAATTAATGGTTATGTTTTCCTTATAACATGGTTGTGCTTAAATTTTATATGATATGATTATTAGACTAACCTCAATTCTTTCCTTTAATATGATTATTGTAAATTTATTTCCCTTCCATAGTAGTGTACATATTTCTTCTTCCATCATACATAGATTCTCTATCAAAATACCAGGTTCTACCCAAAAGAACATGATAAGCATCCATGGGCATTACATCACATATGATTTTATCTTTATAGTTACCAATTTGAAAATTAACTAAGCATTGCTCACTTACCACTAGAAAGAACATGATAAGCATCCATGGGCATTACATCACATATGATTTTATCTTTATAGTTACCAATTTGAAAATTAACTAAGCATTGCTCACTTACCACTAGAAAGAACATGATAAGCATCCATGGGCATTACATCACATATGATTTCATCTTTATAGTTACCAATTTGAAAATTAACTAAGCATTGCTCACTTACCACTAGAAAGAACATGATAAGCATCCATGGGTATTACATCACATATGATTTCATCTTTATAGTTACCAATTTGAAAATTAACTAAGCATTGCTCACTTACCACTAGTTGATGCCCTTTTTGGAATCATGAGATCTTGTATGGGTTACGGTGCTTAAGCTTCTTCAATTTGAGTTTCTCCACCATTTCTAAAGAGACTATATTATTTGTACTTTCATTATCCACAATCACCTTGCAACACTTTCCACTTGATTTAGACATAGTCCTAAATAAAGTTCTTCTTTGTTCAGATTTTTCTTTTGCTTGTCTAGTTTTAGTAATACTCTATTGAAAATTAATGATTATCCTTGTTTTAATTCTTCTATATGTTAAGGTGATGGAACAATTTCCACATTTGCTTGTGCAACATGATTTCTAGTCATACTATTTCTACTATTGTCCTATTGTATTTGAGGACATTCAAATTCTCAGTGTCCAACTTCTCCACATTGGTAGCATGAGCTTGTAAAACCTCTTCCTCTTGAGAAATCTCCTCTTCCTCTTGTACCTTGATTGGAATAATTATTTTGTGAAGTACCAATTTCTTCTTCACATGCTTTTTGTTCCTTACTATTTTCTTGTTCTTTTCCAATAGTGGACCTTCCTCTTCCTCTTGAATTATTTTTTACCTTCTAGATAATTTCTCTTCTACCTTTAAAGCACTTTGACAAGCTTCCTCTATGCGTCTAAATTTCAACAAACTAATTTAATATTAAGATATTTAAATGTAGTCTATTCACATACCTTGCTAAAACTTTTGGGTTATCTTCTACATGCCTAGCCCTTATAGTGAGTTTGTAGAACTCTTCAGTGTACTCCACATTTGCTTTCTTTTGTCTTGAAATTTTTAATTTTTTAAAACAAACTGAAGGTGAGAATTTGACCTTTAGTTTTGTCACCATTTTATCCCAAATTTTAATTCTCTTTCCCTTTTCTTTGTCTTTTAGTTTGTACATATTCCCACCATAAATTTGCACGTCCTTTTAACCTTGTGTGGGAATTTTTTTATCTTTTTGGACTCTTTTGTAGATTCATAGTCAAAGTATCTTCCATCTCCACAATCCATTCTATGCGTTGTTCACCTTTTAGAATTTCATTATAATGTGTATCCAATTTGGGTGTGCCTCCAATCTTTGCCATGACTCATAAATTTGGTCTCTACAACATCTACCACTTCTTCTTCATGTCCTTGAGCTTCTTGAGTTATCCTTCTTCATTACTCACATCTTCAAGGTGAACTCTCCTTCTTTAAGTAGTCTCTAGTGAAGCCAATCTTGCTAGGATCTCCCTCATTCCTTGAGCTAAATCTATAGTTTTGGATGCTTCAACTCTCCTATGTTGTCTACCAGAACCCCACCTAAAATTTATTTGTATCCAATGTATTTCTCAACACTATCTTAGCTCTTCTCACACACTCAACCAAAGGATGGACCTTACTCTACTACCACTTGATGCAATTCAAGACTCGGTACTCAAAATATGTAGCCAATCTAATTAGCTTTATAATATTCAAACACCTCAGTTGTAGTAGAAGAAACACATTCTAATCCAAACAATGGTGACAACATACTAAAAATATCAGAGCATTTGAATCAATACAAATATTTTACACTACACAACTTACATGACAATAAATCTTCATATATTTTCTTTCACATAGTTCTATCTTTTTAGTTACAAAGATACAAAACATAAAAAGGTACTGATTCATCCTACAACACAAACCCAAAAGAAGTATGCTTCTTACGTATATCAAAACTCATTAGTGTATACACAACTTATTGAAACTATATTGAGCTCCCAAATTTTGGGCTCTATGACACTATACACTCCACTAATACAATTTTTAGGATGCAATAGACTTATCAACAAAAAAACAAAATTTCATAGACTCTCGATGCTAACATAAATCTCCCTAAAATGACTTCCTACATGAAAAACTTCTAAACTACTTCCTTACTTTCCATCCCACTAACTGTTTTTTTATCAAATGCCTCAATCATTCTTTATACAAAATGGAGGAATCTTATTTTGGGAGGTTGTCATTATGCTTAGCCATCATTTTTTTTTAGCAAACATCCCTAAAATTAGGATGTGACCACCACAAATAAATATTCCAAGTTGTCACTACTCCATGCCAAGAATATCCTCCACTAGTTTCCATTAATTAAACTAAAAGAGGGGTTAAAAAATTATTCAAATTAAAAAGAGAAATACAAAGCAAGGGCATTACACAACCCTATCAATCTCAACTAATTGGTCCAACTTTTGAGACAAATCCGGGGGTAATTGACCCCTTTCCACAATATTCCAATCTTGCGAGTGATTAGAAGCCCATTTAGCCAAACAATCTGCAACCCCATTCCATTCTTGAGGAATATGACAAAAAGAAACAAAATCCAAGGAAGCACACAAATTAAGAATCTATTTTATAATAACAACCAAATGCCAGCTAACATCCTCTAACTGCTGCCTCCTGAACAAAATGACTACCACCTGAGAATCAGATTCACAAATGATCTGTCTCCACCCAAGAGCACAACCACACTTTGATGGCATCTTCAAATTTGCAAAATTTGAAGTGTCCATGATGAAAAAATTTGATTCACACCCTCAGAAATACCCTTGAAAAATCTGCCCCAGTGACCTACTTTGGAGGGTTTGAATTCAGAGCCAGTTGATTTTCATGTCAAATCCTTCGGTGGGCGTACTCATATGACATGTGAATATGTGTGTCCAATTTCAGCCTTTGATGATGAGTTTTGATAGGGTTTTGAAAAACAAAGCTGGAGGGTTCTGAGACTGTTTTGTTGTTTGTGAACTTTCAGTTTTGCAAAGTGGCCTTCTGTTCAAGCTGGTATTTCACAGCTGGATGATTGTTATGACATACAGATTGTTGCCATGCATTCCCATCACATTTACATGCTCCCTGGTCCACTTTCAGAATTTCAAGATCAAATTCAATATTTTTACAAGGTCAAAAGCAAATTGTTTTTACGTATGCATTTCTGGAATGTTTCAAGAAGGTTAACTTTGACCCCTAATATCTTGTGATAAATGTGGATTGAAGGAAATCCATCTTGCACACATACTCAATAGACTTAAATGGTCTAATGTTTCTAGTGGTAGCTTCCCAGGAGGTGATTTGATATTTTTTCAAGGAGGTGACTTGGTGTGCTTTAGTTGGTTTCTGATAGGTGCAATTGCATAAAAGTCTAATTGAACCACTTTGGATGTTAATATCTTACACCTCAGGATGAATTTTACCAAGCCGTTTGTTGCACTAATTTTTTGGTTAAAATGGTAACATGCTTGCTCATTTTCAGGCCCCAGGATGAGATCTGATGGGGGTTATTTAATTGTCTTCTAATTGTAACCAGGTTAAAGTTGGTGTTCCAAAAAAATTTCAAACTTTGCAATTC
This sequence comes from Sequoia sempervirens, assembly GCA_007258455.2. Classification (NCBI taxonomy): domain Eukaryota; kingdom Viridiplantae; phylum Streptophyta; class Pinopsida; order Cupressales; family Cupressaceae; genus Sequoia; species Sequoia sempervirens. The sequence goes on from VDFB02189364.1 coordinate 16,112, forward strand.
TAAGGGCAATCCATTTCTCATTTTGATTCAAAACATCTCCAGCTCCATTCTCATCAAAATCGGAGATCATTAGATGCATTATTTTAATGCATATCAGTTGCGGCAAAAACGTCCGATAGACCAGTTTACAAAGGAGGTCCTAGAAATCTCTGAGTGATGCAGGTTTTGAGGAAATGGGCTTTCTCTAAATAATTGATAATACCTCTATGCAAATTTTCATGGCTTCAGGTGTCCACAGTTTGCCCGCAATAAATTTTTCCTCTTTAGACTGTAGTCGAAATAAAAAAATCAACACTTTCCTAATGTTTAAAAACATATTTTAAATATTATTGCAATTAAGGTGCAATGGAATAGAGGAAATTTTAGAGCAACATCAAATATTTGACAAACACTATGAAAAACTTCATAAAGTTTAAAAACTTTATTAAAAGAAGTCTTATGCTGATGACAACAAGGATAGAGGGGAAGGAGGGAGAAAATCAGTTTATATGGTATTTTTATTGTTTGCCCGAGCCTGTGAAGGCTTTTGCTCACGGCAGCAGAGAGTCACGGGAAGTGGGGAGAATGCTGGGAGGATGTTAAAGGCAGATTTTGATCTGCAATCTCTATTGCAGTGAAGATTGAAGTGTTTCTTTCTCTATGGAGGTTCATTTGAGGTGTTTTGGGCGGATTCAGGCAGGAATTGTTGAAGAGTACAGGTGCAATCACGTTTTTGGTCTTCCAGCTGATTTTTGGAGGATCTATTTGGTCCAAATTTAATGCCCCATGCTTTAAATCCGTCCCTTGACCATTCTCAATGCTTGGGCAGAGATTTTAAGCATGTTTGAGATGATTTTTGGTTGCCCGCAACTGCCAAAATGCCCCTGTGAAAAATGACCCAGCTATGAATGAATTGGGCAAAATAAATAGAAAGCTTCATAAGCATGGCTTTGATGGAGAAGAAGATAAAAATGCAAAGTGACTACTGTAAACATCTGCAGTAATGATGTCGCCATGGTTAGAGTGGAGTTGCAGAGCAGGAATCAAGTTTCCCCACTAGCCCATGAAGAGAAGGGTAACGGTAGCAGGTGCTCATGGAGTGGGGATTGGTGGGAAAGTGGGAGGCATTAAAATATTCACCAAGAAATTTCCCCGTGAAAGTGTTGTCGTCATCAAGAGCAACGGAGAACGGGCATTGGTGGAGATTACAAGGTTTGCCTCTTGAGAAAATTAAAAGCCCCATGATATAATATTTAAAAGCCTCCATTTCATTTTACTTTTAAAAAAACAAATTTTAAATGTAAAATGTAAAATGCAAAGGATGTTGGTAATTTTTCAATTGCGAGAGAGAAAAGAAATACGGGAAAATATTTTTATTTTAGCCAGATAAGTATTTAATAATCTTCACCAGTTAAAGCTAAAGTTTTAGATGCAATGTGAGGTGAAAAACTTCTTGGCTTTGGGTAAAAATGTAAAATGGTGGATATGGGGGTATGGGTAAAGTGTTTTGCCCAAATAAATTTTAAAAGGCCTTCACCATTTCAATTCAATTTTTTTTAAAATATTTGCCCAACAATATTTAAAAGGGGGATGGGTAAAATTTTATTTTTGCTCGTTAAATGTATTTCTCTTTAAAATATTTACCATTTAAGAAGTTGTGAGGAAAAAGTGAAAAGGGGTAAAGAGTGGGGCACATATGAATGAATTTTCACTGATAAAATAATTTTGCTTTGCTTGGTAAAGGTAAAAGTGATGCATGAGAAAATTATTTTCTTCAGCCATGGAAAGACAGAAGAGGGTAAAAAATGCTTTCACGGAAGAGTAGATAATTTTTCACTGCAGGGTAAAACGAAAGAGAAGATGATTTTTTTTGCAAGCAAAGATATTTTCCAATTGCAGAATGAAGAAGAATGACAACCCTTCATGGTAGAGGATATTTTCAAACAGTAGGGCATATGTGGGTGATGCCTCATCATGAGGGGAATATTTTTTGTTACAAGGAAAGAAAATGCAAGACGCATGAACCAAGGAGCAGATTGAAGATTCTTCATGAGTTGGAGGTAGTTACAAATCAATAGAGAAGAATGGATTCAGGCATCAATTGCAGATTTAGTTTTAGGGTTTCTCCTTCTTCTATATCTTTTCTTATTCTCTCATTTGTAAAGGGTTCTGAACTTTTGGTTTAAGGGAAGGAAATAGAGAATGCTTAGTTAGGAGTTGGAGTTTTATTTACAGTAAATGAATATATTAGTTTGAGAAAATCAATGAAAATATTGCAGAAGTTGTCTCCATTTTGTGTTCTCAGATACCATATGGATTAAATATATCAATGGTATATTGATTTGTTATTGCAATCTTTTTGTAGTTGTGTGATTTTTTTTATGGGTTTCTTCAAGTAAAGAATTATATTCTGTATGCAAATTACTGTGGGTTTGAGAGAATGAAATGGATCTTTAAGTGTGATTATGTAGTAATTTGAGAGGTTCCAATTAATGTAAGGCATTAATTGTTAAAGGGCCACTAATTTGAAATAAGCTGTTTAAATTTGCATTCACGAACTTAGATTTGACTCCATACCTTAGGATTAGGCACTAATCTATGATATTACCCAAATCATTTTCATAAACAATCTAAATCATATTAAATCTTTGTTACTTTGGTCCTTTTGCTTTGTTGTTTAAGTTATATTTGTTCCCTGTATCTTCATGGTGTTTGAAAGAGTATATAGGCTAAATTTTAGAGAATTTCATCTATTAACCCTCTATGTGTTTGAGATGAAGATATTTAAGTTATGTGTTCTCAACAATGTTCAATGCAAATGGGATTATGCTTGAACTTGGTAGAATATGAAATACCCATCACTGATATATCTGAGAACTATCCACTTTCATAGGTTTGTAGTTTGCTGCTTGGCATAAGGTTATCATATATTCAGGCCTACAATTAGGAACACCCTCTTGAGTCTTATGGAGCTCAAAGTGCAAAAGTCTTTACAACCTTGTTCGTTGGCTTTTCTTGTCTTCAACTTGTTGACAGTGCATAATTCTTTGTCCTAAATATTTAATCCCCTAGTTTAGGCATTGTGTTTCTCCTTAGGGTTGAAGGTTGCAAGAAAAAGAACCAACATGCTCCACAACGCATAAAATGGCAAGGGCCTCCATCACATTATTAGTATACCAACCCTTATAAACAGAAAAAGATAAACTCAACAGTCCCAAAACTAGTCCGCCCAACACCACCAATGCTAGTATGACCAGGATTTCCACTAGAAGACCCATTAGTGTTGATTTTCAACACACCATGAGGAGGACACCAACGCCCCTCCCTATTTATCTTCTGAAGATGATGTCGACATCTATTTCTCATGATCCGACCAACACTCTGAGCAACCCCCCTCTGAAGAGGAAGATTGAGGCGAGTGCAATAGGAAACCTCTCTAGAATCCACATCCTCAGCCAAATCACACTTAGCCGCAATAGTTTCACCCAAAGAATGAAGAATCTTCCACCATAAATGTTGGACAACCAACTTCACATCTTGAAAAATCTTGTGATTCCTCTCCAACGAGATATGCTAGATAATAAAAGTTGGTCCAAGCGCCAAAGAAACTTGAAGGAAAGAAGTCTTAATAGGGGCCTTCCCCCACCGGGAAAAGAACTTCTCTAAAGAAGAGATATGCCAACAAGCCTTGTTCCACACAACCCACCAAAGGTGCCAAAGCCTCCTAGAAAAGGAACATTGGAAGAAGAGATGAGAGACACTCTCGTCACTTTGACAACAAAAAACACACATTGAGGGACCCTGAAACCCTCTCTTGCACAAGTTATCCCAAGTAAGACACCGGTTCTGGACCACCAACCACATAAAACAATTGCATTTGGGCCAAGAAATTTTTTTCCACACTTGCTTCCACCAGGGAACCTCAAAGTCCCTAAACACCTGCCTAACCAACTCACCATAACTTGCTGAAACAGAGTACTTACCAGATAAATCATTGTTACTTCAAGCCAAGACATCATTCCCCACCATGGAATTGCATTCACTTGATGCAAGAATCCAAGCCAACTCTTGCCTATCCTCCTTTGACCCTCCTGGCGGCCAATCCAAGGAGTGCTTCCATCTAAGGCTAGTAGCTAGTCCAATATTTTGAACCGACTTATAATGTTCAACCATATTCCAACCAACAACAGTAAAATGATCACAAAGAGACTAGAGGTGAGGGTAAGCAGAAAGAATGGGAGAGTGACCATCCCAAGAATCCTACCAAAAAAGAGTTTGAGAACCCGAATGACATATCCAAAAAAGCCCCTTCTTAACCAATTGAGCCCCTGATTTGAGGGTATTCCAAATCATAGATCCCCTTCCTTCTAAAGGGAAACAAGGAACATCAAAAGTGTTAACATCCTTAAGATAATTGCGGGTAAGAATACGAGCCCAAAGCTAATTCTGACTAGTACACCAATGCCAATATAACTTGGCTGCAAGAGCTTTCCCATTCAAAACAACATAATGCAATCCAAGGCCCCCCTCTTTCTATGGCCTACACATCGTATCCCATTTAACAAGACTTCACTTGGTCGATTGCAAATTACCACTCCAAAGAAAATGTTGTGAGAGAGCATCAAATTCCCTCAGGAAATGCAAAGGAGCTACTTGAACAAAACCCTTGTAAATAGGAAGATCCTAGATAACAGATTTCAGAAGAGTCACTCTTGCAGTAGTAGAAAGCCAATGATGAGTCCAATGATTGACTTTCCTACACAAATTATTAAGCAAATTTTTCCAAGAAGACCTGGGATGCCTACCAACAACAAGAGGTATTCCTAGATAGACAAAGGGAAGAGACCCAATCTGAAACCTCAAAATATTAGTAATCCGTAGTTGAATAGCTTGAGGAGTATTAAAAAAGAAGATAGAAGACTTGTTCTCATTTATTTTTTGACCTGAAGTGGCAAGGTAAATATCCAAAGCCTGCCTAAAAGAAACAACCTCCTAAAGGTGAGCCCTCCCCATAAGAGAAGTGTCATCCACAAACTGAAGATAAGAGAGTTGCAAAAGCCCATTGCCCCAACACTGGCCTTGAATCCTACCTTAGGAAACCCATGACTTAAGAAATCTTCCCAAACCCTTAGCCATAATAATAAACAAATAAGCAGAAAGAGGATCTCCTTGACACAGGCCCCTTGAAGCCTCAAAAAGCTCAGAAGATTCCCCATTCATAAGAACAAAAAAAGAGGAAGAGGTAACACAACTCTTAGTCTAGCTGACCCAATCCAGACTAAAACCAAAGCCTAAGATAATTCTTTGCAAAAAATGCCACTTAACTCTATCGTAAGCCTTGGCCATATCCAACTTGATGAACATAGACTTGTCCTTGGAAGTTGCCATAGAGTGAATGACCTCAGAGGCAACCACCACCCCATCCAGGATCTATCTACCAACAAAAAAACCTCCATGCTCCTCAAAGATAACAGAGGGAAGACAAACTTTGAGCCTCTCAGCAATCAATTTAGTAATAATTTTATACACCACATTACAAAGAGCAATAGGTCGAAAGAATTCTAGTTGATCAACACCTTCCTTTTTAGGAATGAGAACCAGAAAAGTAGAGTTCAAGGAACGAAGCATCTGCTTACTGTGAAGAGATTCCCGTGCAACCTCCAAAAAATCCAAACTTATAATATCTCAAAATTCCTGAAAAAATTCAACAAGAAAACTATCCGGTCCAAGGGCTTTATCTTTATTCATTCCAAAAGTGACCTCTTCCAATTCAGGCAAAGAAATCAGATGAATGAGGAAATCATTCATCTCCTTGGAGATCAGGGAGGGGACACAAGCAAGGATCAAATTCTCCTCATCTTCAGCAAGGGGCGAATCCTCAGAAAAAAGAGCAAAATAAAACTTTCTAGCCTCACGAGACAAAGCCTACAAAGAAGAAATGTGGATCCCATCCGCATTAACCAGAGAGGAAATACAACTTCTATTGTGATGAGCTTGCACAAAATGATGGAAGAAAGCAATATTCTTGCTCCCTTCCTGAAGCCAATCAATATGAGCCTTTTGCTTCCAAAAAATCACCTCTCGAAGCTCCCATTCCTCCACAAATCTCACAACCTAGGCTTCCGTTTGACCCAAAGCATCTGAGAAACCAAAATCCCACTAGCTTTCATTAATTAAACCTTATTATGTTAATGATATTTTAGGGGTGTTTCCTACCATAACTACTAGTAATAACTTTACACCACTTTCTCCTACTTACACCCATGTTTAAATTAGTCACGAGTCAATATGCTCTTGCATCAAGGGACAAGATATCATACACTATCAACCACTTCTTGGATCATAAATAAGGTTGCAAACAAAGAATATGTGATATAGTAGTACCAAACCTACAACTTGTATTGATATGAGAGTAGTATAGAAATTACATATATAATACAAATTATTTGGAAATAGGGTTAATATAATCATCAAATAATTTAAAATATTATTTGCAAAACATCTTCTCACAAATAAAATTGAAAACACACACAAATAATAAAAAATTATAAATCTTCACACTAATTAAAAACACTTTGAAAACTTAAAAACCACACAATTCTAAAAATCTAGAAACCTCTATAATTAACACCAATGTAATCCTTGAGTTAGAATCATCCATCAAAATCTAATAGTTCATTTTCAAAACTTATTAAGATCTCAAGAATTTTCATCCTTGGATTTTGGAACCTCAAGGGGTTTTATCCTTGAATTGGTTTTCAAACACAAGTGCTCTAAAAATGAGAGAAGTTGATATTTTATAATTACATATATCCTTTGGATTTTTCCCTACTTTCATAGATTCATCGAGTGAGTATTTAAAATATTCATTTTTTCTTTTCTATTTATTCCCTCCACTAGTTTTTTTTAGTTTGTCACTCCTCTTTTAATTTTAGAATATAACTCCCATATCAAAAAATAATAAAACATTCCTAAGAGTTCATAAGGCTTTATTATGCCTCATTTAAGCATTTCATAAAAAAAAAAATTATTTACAATAATTTTCAAATAATATTACTAACTTAATGAATAAGAATATACCCTTGGTTACCTTCTCTAATTACATAACATTGGCTTTCTTTTAAAAACAACACATAATTTATCTCTTTTTAAAATGTTATAACATAAAGTGACTTGGGAACAACTTATATTATTATTTATAAATTATAAATATAGTCTTAGGTGTACTTGATTATATTTAACAAAAAAGAAAACATAAGCCTTTCTCAAAATTACTTGTTCTCAAGCAATGTAGACTCAACCCTTATGATTTATCCTAGTTGAGAATCACTATAATTCTAGTATCCAAAATCAATCTTGGAGGTTTGTGTGCACATCTACTTAATGAATGTGGCTAAAAAACATTTTTGAATATAACCTCCTCAAATTGTCTTATTAGTTATTCAACAATATTTTGTAAGGCTTTTGCAAACTCCTAAAATATTTTATTTGCTTTATTTTGTTGCTGTTGTACCACTTTGAATTGATTTTTTTTTACAAAGAGTCTCCATGGATGTGAGTGTCCATTTGTTGGTAGAAACTTCCATTTTTTTTTGTTGTGACCAAACTAGGATTCTTATTTGGAAGTCCCTTAAGTATCACCTTTCTTCCTTTCTAATGAAATTCAAACTCTAAATTTTGATAGTTTTGAGTAATTTCACCAAAAGAACATAATTTGAACACCCAATATTATATCAGTTTCTTCCAAACAAAAAACATAAATTCATCACATAGCTTATGTTCCCCTATGTGTTTATTAATTTTTATTTTGCAAGGGATTATGAATCTACTAGCTACTATGACATCAAATCTTTCAAATTATTCAATTTAAAATTCTCTTTTGAACACCGAGCATTATAAATAAATTTGTGAATGAATCCACTATCAAGGAACATTATAATCCTATGTCCATATAGAATTTCTTGAAATATGAAAGGATAATATCTTGGCACTCCTAAGAGGGATGCAAGTGTTCCTCCATTAGTGTCTCCATCTTCATAATTTGAATGTGATTTTATCTTAAGTTCATCTTTTTCTTCCTTATAAAAAATTACCTCAATATAACGAATTTTACCCTTATATAGACATCTATGATTAGATTCCCAATGTTCATTGCAAGTGAAACACAAGTTCTTCCTTTTGAGCTCATTCTGGTTCTCATCGTATTTCCTTATTTTTTATGGTATGCTCTTATGAGGTTGTGCATGTGATTCTTCTTTTGAATTTTTTTATTTATTCTCCCTAAGAGGTGTCTTATATTTACTCTTATGAATTAGAAAGGTTTAGTTAACCCTTTTATAAAGAATACATTGAGCCTGTTTTATCATGTTAGGAATAATTACTAATAATATTTGAAATCCTATTACATATATTTTTATTATCTCTTATTTCTTTAATTAATCAAGCTCTCTAAAATGAACCTCTTGATTTTTTTTTTGTCAAATCTATCAATGATTCTTTGGCTGAACTAAACATAACTATTGAAATCAAGCTATGTCCTTGGGTGACCATCCCATGGTAATACCATTCATGTGCCACTCCTTCCAAATAAAGGGTAGCATATTTGATTACAAATACCTCAAACATAGGGTTAAAAGAGAAATTATTGTCTAGCTTTTGCATCCATGTATGATTTATACACTTATTTGAGCCATTAAAGGTGGGTATCGATAGCTTACCCAATTGACACTATGAGTTGTGATGGTGCAGTTTGTGTTTCTCTCAGTCAAATTCTTTTTGCTAAATTACATAAATCTTGTAAAAACATATATGAATAAAGCTCATCTCCCAAATATTGATACTCATGTAAATAATCTACAAAGTTATCACCACCATTTCGATTTTTCATCCTCCTTCACTCTCAAATCCTTCTCTTGTCAAGAATTTAGGTTGAAAAGGTCTAGATATAGAACCAATCACAATCATAGTGTGGTTATTATTATTATTTATTATTGTAGTCCATTCACTTGTTTGATTTTGATTAATTTGTAAGTCTTAGAGTTTTGAAAAGTTTGCATCATCTAAGTCAACAAATTTGTCAATTGTTACTAATGTTAAATTATGGTGTTGAGTTCTAAATTAGGTCTTTCTCTTTCATCATGAGTTCTCCTTCCTATTTCTACTATATCAATAATTTCTATTTCAAAGTATTCAATGAATTAGGATACCGAGCTCTTATTCTTTCCCTTTTGTAGTATTTAAACTCATTGAGGATGTATGTGGTGTAATATTATGCATCAAATGATTATATTGTATATAAATCGGCAAGATCACAACTATGATACCATTGTAATGTCTCCAAATTGATATTTTTTTACATTTTACAAATATTTGATAAAATAAAAAATACTCACACTTTTTTATCACCAAGATCCCAATGTGGGAAGGTGAGAGCATATAGTGACTGGGACACTAAATTTCTAGTGGAAATCCTCATAGATATAAAATGAATGCAATGCTAAAAATGAGATTGATAAGTAATGTCTTGGAGACATAGTCATCTAGACATAAAATTCTAAAATCACATAAATTCTTATATTCTCTCTACCAATGAACTAAAAAAACAAAAAAATTACTTATTATTTTAATATTACCCATTAGAATATGTAATTCTAATAATAATCATAAAACAATATTGAAATACTTCAACTACTACAAATCAAATATCCCAACAACAAATAATTAGTAGAATTATTTTATAGACCCTAAAGGGTCCCTCTTACCATAAATATTCTTACCCCAAGAGCAATTATTGCTTAATATGAATCAAATCCCATTATCAAGGAGCCATAGCCTTCCAGACATCAAGTGTAGCATTTTTAAATTTTGATTGGAACTTTTCCAATTTACTTATGATAGGCCCTTAATAATTACTTACACTTATTATTGACTCCAATCTATGAATCATTGCCTCCTCAATTATTACGACACCCTTACAATCCTTCAATATAGTATGACCAAGATTGCATACAATAAATACTTCTTGGATAATAAATAAGACTACAAATAAAATAAGTGGTATGGTAGTATCATACATAAACTTGTAGCTTGTATTATTATGAGAATAATATAGCAATGATATATGCAATAAAAAAATGTAGAAATAGGGATAATTTAGTTAGTTAATAATATAAAAATAATATAAAATACTATTTGTCTAATGATTTCTCAAAAATAAAACTAGAAATTATACACACAAATTTTTGAAAACTAGAATTCTTCATACCAACTAAAAAATATAGTGAAAAATTGCAAACCACACAACTTTGAAAATATGGAAACCTTTGCAATCAACACCAATGTAATCCATGAGAAAGAATCACCTATTGAGACTCTGAGAGTTTTCTTTCTCAAATTCTAATCTCAAGGGTTTTCATCCTTGCATTCTGCAACCTTGAGGAATGTCATCATTGGATTGTTTTTTTTTAACACAAGTATTTTGAAAATAAGAGAAGTTGATAATTACATATATCATTTGACCTTTTTCTCTCCTTTTATAGATTCATTGAGAGAATAATTAAATATTATTTCTTTCTTTTCTATTTACCCCCCTCCATTATTTATTTAAATTTTTTTAATTCCTCTACTAATTTTATAATATAACTCCCATACCAAAAGATAGTAAAATATTCCTAAGAGCTACATAAATATTTATTAAGGGAAAAATCAAATATCAAGTTGTCATTTACAATAATTTTCAAATAATATAAGGACTAACTTAAGAATAAGAATACCCTCTTGGCTCACTTCTCTAATGACATAAAATTGGCCCTATATTAAAAACAACACATGAGTTGTCCTTTTAAAAATATTATAAAATAAAGTGACTTAGGACAAACTTAAAATATTATTTAAAAATCGTTTCCCTCACATTACTTAAGGTTACAATAAATAAGATAATACACTTAGGTGTACTTATTTATCTTTGGCATGAAAAGGGAACATGACATGGCCTTAACTTACAAATTTGAAGAGACATTATACGAGGCCACAAAATGGAAAGAACTAAGCCACTAGTAGGGATGGATCATGATCATTTGTATTTCCTCAAACATAAACATGGTTATGGCTTATCCATAATAGGCTCCCAACAAGTAGTCAAACCCTCTTTATTTTCTTCTTTAGTGGAGTTAAGAGTCACAAACAAGAGAAATTGGCAAAGAAAAATGAGAATATTTTTAGAGTTTGACCATCTAGAGGCCCCACTATTACAAGGCTTAGAAGAGGTCAAAGGTGAGTAGGATGATTTAGACCAATGATGATTAGTTAAGTCCTTAGCTCTTCTAGGAGGGAGTTGAGAAGGATGTGATTGGGATTCATATCCACTATGGCCATTTTGACAATTTATATGGTGATATCCACTAAGAGGGGAGTGAGCATTATTGGAGGGTAGAATTAGTGGTACTTTGAAAACTATAAGCAATGCACTGCCATAGTGATCCAAAAGAACCTATAAAAGAGCCACTTCAAGTACTGTAAATTTATTTTATTGCAGTTGAATCTAGATGGGAACATTGGAATACATAATATCCTTAACATAGATTGTAGTGAATATCAATAGAACAACCAAATAAAATAATAGAATTTATCTTTCTAAATGATAAAAATAATTCACCTTAAAAATATATGGAATTTGGATGAATGTAGTAAGAATTTTGGGCCAATCTCCTAAAATAATCATATTATTTGAAAAAGGTTCATGCCTAAAAGGCCTAAATAAGTCATAAATCAAGTTTCAAGTAGCCTAGGCCCTATGAAATAACTAGAACACGTGCTTGGTATTATATTCTTGTTCACATAATGGAAGACAAGGATTGCCAACATATAATTGAGTTAACTTGGTACTAATGGGAAGACCTTGGTAGATAATACGGTAAGCAAAGTGGGAAAGTTTTGGATCAAGGATAACTGACCTCATAGTATGAATTTTGTAGTTCCAAGAGTCCATAGAAGTTTGTAGTAATCATTTGTGATTCAATTTTGAAACCATATTAGGTTAGAATAAGTCTAAGTATATACCTTGCATGGTTTGTAATTGAAAAATTATGTATATGAATACCATTTCTAATATTTCCACCAAGGTTTGAAGCTTATCACCTCAATTTTGTGAATCGGATTGGGAGGAATAAACTCAAGAATAGTTTGAAGTAGATTATAATCCTAATTCATAAAGTTTTTCTTTATCCCTCTTGGTAGACTTAGAGGAAATACTAGGCAAGTTCTTCATTCCTTTGTGGAAAACTTTCAAGGCATGTTCCCAAACTTCTTAGCAAGGGGTCAACATAGAAAGAATAATATGAGACCACCACATAGAATGTTGATTAATGGAAATACCATTTATGAATTTATTTCCATCCCACATAATTCATGGCTTGATGGATTCCAAAGTATTCTACATGATTTTAAAGAAAAATGTGTCATGTATCTAGATAAGATTCTTCATTATGAGAAGATTATAAAAATAAGTCCCTTCCAAGATTGATTCCCATTGGATGCCCTTCCAAAAATACAACCCATAAGAATTTTGGGATGAATGTAACTAAGGATGGAGATGCCAAATGACAATGAAGCTATGCTATGTTTTTGGGATTTTCTAGATATAAAGATGCAAGATGGCAATGCAACTATGATTATGCTTGGAATGCAAAGTGGCAAATGAGACTATGACTATGCTTTTGGATATGCAACATTGAACTTTAAAAATGGAATGCTAGGGAAACTATGATGGCCCAAGGAAACAAATCTAAATGCCAAGACATCAAGAGGATAATAACCAACATGATGATGATGATTGGATAAAAGTGAACCTAAACTAGACACATGAGTTTTAGGATCAACTTAAGGATAAGATAGATGAAATATGACAAGGTCAAGACACTCAAATATGTGGCTATGGTATGATCAAAGGTCTAACAAGCTTCCTAATTTCAAGATTCAAAGACGATGATGAATGAGCTAAGATGACAAATATAAAATAGAAGATGGAAGCTAAGTTAAGGTAAATGGTAAAATGAGCTGAAAGGATAATATAAACTAAAAAAGTCTTGGGTTTGACTGTATGGTCACTATTTGAAAGGAGACTGAAAGTTGGATGCACAAATATTTCCCCAAAAATTTGAATTTTAATAGATGTAGTGACAACCCAACAGATGTGGTGCAAAATCAAACACTTGCAGTGCAAAATCAATCAATTGTGGTGCACAGGAAAATGTAGGTTTTTGGCTTTCTAGGGTTTTCTGACATATGTGTTGTTATTGCTGATAGTTGCGGTGTTATATATGATAGTTGTGGTGTTCTAGTTTTTGGTCTAAAATTGATATTTTCTAAGTGATTTTTCATTTTGGGAAGTTTGTAAATATGGTCATAAAACATAGCAAACACTCAGAATATAGATATGGCTGATTTGACTCTTTGACTCTTGGATGATCAAGTATTTCACAAGCTTTCTTCCACAAAAATTGCTAAGCCTTCATTCAAAAATACTTTAAGCAAGCACAACTTAGCTAGTAGTAATAGGTTATCTACTATCATGGGCTTACCACACCTTTCGGTGTTTTAAAGTATGATAAAATGGAGTGGGTAACTAGGGTATGCCAAGGTCATGTACCACCTTAACACCAAAGGATGAAATCCAAGCAAGGAATTGAATCACCTCAACCAAGAACTATACGTAGTAACTTATCATGATGATGCTATCATGATGCACCACAAATAGAAGATGACCAAAAGGTCTTAGGCTTCTAAAACAATGGTTCGTAATGGAGGAACTCCGAAGAACACCATGGCCTAGTAGCGATGGGAGACCGAAGTCTTTAACCCCAACTCATAATCACCTAGGACCATAAGGCCCACACCCTATGGCACAAGTGGATTGAGCTCACCTTTCAGTTTTTTCCCATTTATATAGTGTACTAGAGGTATATATGCTAGAGGTCAAACCCTGGGGTGAAACTCCACAAGCAGGCCCCCTATTGAAATAAAAAAGAGAAAGATTGTGTATTTCTCTTTCTCATTACCCAGGAATCACATGTAGCACAAGGGGAGAGGATACTTAAGACAATACAATGCTTCTATTTCTCATCACTCAGGAGTTGTACCTAGTGCAAGGGGAGAGGATACTTTAGAAAAACACACTTTCGGTAGCTGACTCAGATGCGTGCAAGTGCACAAAACATGAAAGAAAAGTTTGTCCTTTTTAAGCACCAATTCCAAATGTTCCTAATTTAGAAATCACAAGCACACAATGAAACCTACAAGAAATTGGATTAGTAGTTTAATTCAAAGTCTTCTCCCAATGATTGCCACATAGCTGAAACCAGATATTAGTAACCAAAAATCTTGTCCTATTGAATGCAAAAAGAAAAAAATGAAAAACTTAATTTGATACCCTATTTTTTCTTGATAGTCAAATGTGGTGCAGAAAGGGTCAAATGTGGTATAGTAGACAACGATTGTGGTGCAAATATGCATCACATAATTTGATGACTATGGCTCAGGAATTGACAAATGCAACTCTGTAAATGGTGAGTGCAGCTCTGAAATTGACAAATGTGATGTGGGATTTGTCAATTGTGGTGTTGTATAAAATGAATGCAGTGTAGAAGATCCAATCCCTAAAACACATGAAATTTGATAAAAACACCAAATCTAACAACCCAGATAATATCAATTCACTATTAGGATGTCAGAAAAGTGATTTCAAGCATCAAAATGATCTATAATGATAATAATTGAATAATTTTGAAACTTGCTAAATCACAGTCAAATGTGGCATTATAGATGACAAATGTGGTGTTCTGAGTGACAGATGTTGTGCAAAAAACCTCGCATGCATCAATGCTGATGATGATTATGACGTTTAGTTGAATGATTGTGGTGCTATGTAGAACGATTGTGTCACACCTCTTGAAACTCAAAATTTCTTAATTTTTTTATAAAATCCGATTAGTTCACGTCAAGGTCACCAATTTGTAAGACTAGAAAAATCAGGGGAAAGGCATGAATCATTAATAGCAACCACAAAATTACCTAAATTCAAGCCATAAAGACCCTAATCTAACAATGAAGCACAAATTATAATAGAAATCAAGTAATAAACCAATGAAACCTCAATTCCTATGCCAAATTTGATTCTCCTCCATTGCTCTTCTCCATTTTGCTTGTTTTCTTTCAAATTTGTAGTGTGTAAGTTATATGATAAGGTCAATGTAGATGTATGATAACAAGATCTCAAGATAATATGATAGCGAAACTTAAAAGATTGTGGTTAACCCTAAAATGAGAATGATAGGTTGCTTTTATAGAAATCCCCATTCAAATGAAGGGTGAGGATTGAATGATGAGGTATGACGATCAATATATGAGATTGATTGAGAAGAAAAGTGATAAGGATGCAAGAATGGACCAAGATCCAATGAATTAGGTGAGAGATAGGGCTTGGATAAGAATAAATAAATTAAATAATTGTCACAATTGTTTAATTTAAGAGAGGAAAAATAAATAATTAAATAATTATAAATTTAATTATTTAATTATAGAAGAAAAGAGGGATAAAATATTTAAATAATTGAAAACAATTATTTAATAATATATGGAGGTAAATGGTAAATAATTAAATAATTATAAATAATTATTTAATTATAAAGTAAATGAAATGATAAATAATTAAATAAATAACAATTTATTTAATTATAGAAGAGAAAATGGAGTAATTAGTGATGTAATTAAATTAATCAATTAATTTAATTAATCCAAAGAAGAATAAAGATAAAGTAAATTAATTAAATAATTAAGAATTATTTAATTAATAGAAGAAAGTGGTATGACATTAGGAAATAATTAAACAATTAAAATTATTTAATTATGTAGGAAGGATGGAAATTA
>VDFB02189366.1:0-22612 GCA_007258455.2 Sequoia sempervirens
TTTTAATTGTTTGATGAGCTTGAGAGAACATATATTCAAGCCTACACCTCCATCCACCAAGACCCTTTTGAATTTTCTTTTCTATACTATGACTTCTAAGTGGACTGCACAGTTGTGAGATGGTTGAGCGGGGAAATCCTGGTTGGAGAATGTGAGGAGATTTGGCGTAATGATATTTCTGACCATAGCTTGGAATTGTTCCGCATCAAGATCTACGGGGACAGTGGATGAATCCAATGCTTCTTCTTGGATTCTCTTATGAGCGGATGAGATTTTTAGTAGCTCCATGATGGAGATTTGCGCTGGTGTTCTTTTGAGCTGATCTAGGAAATTGTAGCCATTGGCGACAGATCTAGGTGCAAGGAATCTATTTTGTTGGGATGATCCCGGGATGGTAACTCTTCTACCTCTTGTGGTGACTCCACAATCGGCATGGGTGCCTTTGATGGTGATGACTATGCAGTATTCATCTAGGGAGGCGACAATAGTTTCATACACATGATTCATGTTTGTGTGGGTTCCTTTCCCCTTATTAGTGTTATTATTCCCTTTATTGCCATGGTTAGGCATTAGATTCATGTATATCTTAAGGTCTTGGTTTCCTATTGGTTGTTCCACATTTATAATTCTTTGATTGATGAGATCTTGAATTATGTTTTTTAGCCTGAAAAATTGTTCGTGGTATTCCCTTTGATTTTATGGAAGTCACATAGTTGATTCTCATTATACCAAGTAGGTTTCACATCCGGTTCTTGATAATTCTCATAGGTGGGTGCTTTGATGAGGTTTTTTTTGTTCATCAGCTTCTTCATGATGACTTCAAGTGGTTCCCCCAGAGCAGTGCACTTTCACTTGGTGTAATTCTTTTTCCGTTGGGGTAGTCCCCTTTAATCATTGAGATTATTGATGACTTGATTGTTGTTTGGTTGTTGTGTTGTCTGATGATTGTTTTGGTGTTGGATTTGGATTTGTGGTGCAAGTGTAGTTTGGAGAGGGGCACTGATGACCACTTTGGCATTGACAACACCATCATTAGTAACATTTTTTTTCCTTGCCCACGTGCAAGGTTTATCATTGTAATTGGTGGGTGGGCGGTTGTTTTGTTGTTTGGGGTATGAAGTTCATCCTGGAGGTTGTGTCATAAGGGCTCGTTTGATACTGAGCACCTTGGAGATAAACTTCTCATATGTGGTGATCCCGTGTACCTTGAGATGAAATGCCAAGAGGCTACCAAGGTTGGATATAATGGTGCAAAATTGTTGTTCCTTAGGCATGGTCCATTTCCTCCGATTGGCCTTAGATCGCCATCGTTGTAGGAATGAAGTGAATGATTCATTCTTACCTTGCTTCAGAGTTGAGAGTTCTTCTAGACTGACATCCATTGCAATGTTGCATGCATAATTTTTAATGAATGCATCTATAATTTCTTGGAGTGTTTTGATTCTTGTTGGTAGGTGAGAGAGCCATTCCATAGCATGCCCAGCCAAACTCCTAGGGAATAATCGCATTAGATAGGTATCGTCATATGCTACTTCCATGCAATGAACCTGAAATTCCCTGATGTAATCTTCAGGGTTTCCCATCCCATGATATTTTTCAAACTTGGGGATCTCAAATCCCTTGGGGAATGGTTTCATCACAAGGTTCATGTCAAATGGATAGGGACACAAGTTGCTTTGTGTTTTTGCAGTTCGCCCTAATTGAAGATCGATAACTTGTTGCAAGAGCAACTTGATTTGTGTGGTTAGGTTATTTTGCAGATTAGGGGGTGGGATGAAGGTGTTTTGGGGTGTTTCGATTGTGGGTTGGATGGGTGGATTGGTTGGTGTGTTATTTGATGGTATTTGCACATTTTTCTGAGCTAGGTATGATTGCACTTGCTGCTGTATGAACAACGCTTGTTGTTGTTGTTGTGCTAGGATTTCTTGTTGTTGTGCTAGGATTTCCTATTATTGAGCTTGTTGTTATTCCAACAACGCTTTTTGTTGGGCTTCCAATTGGGCTGCTTCTTGCTGCTCTTGATATTGTTTTATTGCTTGCTGATATGCCTATAATTGTGATGTTTTTTTTGTGCAAGAAGTCATGCTTGTGCTTGTTGTGCTTGATATTAGGCGTGTTCCTGAGCTTGAGATTGTGCTTGTGTTGCTTTTTCTTGGGCTTGTGCTTGTGCCGCTTGTTTCTATAATAGAATTTGTGCTTGAGCAGCTTTTTGTGATTGTAATGCGACTTGGTTTGCTTGAGTAGCTTGTGTAGCCTAAGCAGCTTGTTGTTGTTGTTGTTGACATCCTTCAACCTCATGGTTGTAGATATTGAAGGAACCCTGAACTCAACACTTGAGGATTTTGAACCACTTACCATGTCTAATGACGAAATCCAAGAACCCTTTGTAAGTAATCCATTCTTTGAAACTGACCCATGTCAAGAACTTGATCCAAAACATGTCGAAAGCAACTCCAAAATCATTCAAGATCAAGAATTTGTATCTTCAAGATACTACAATATTCTAAAGGACACTCTCCTATCTATGCAAGATGATCATATCCATGTAGCACATACTCCTCCATCTACCCATGAGATGTTTTCTACAGATGGACACGTAGATGATCTTCATTCAAAACATGATTCCTTTACTCTTGATATTATTACACAAAAAGAGTAGGTTATTGATTCCTACAACCAAACAAAGTTGTCAACATCAGGATCAGATATATCCAAAATCCAGATTGAAGACATCATGTATGAAGATATCCAACATTATACACTCAAGGAAACTAGTCAGATAGAACAGGATGTTTCGAAGTTAGCAGAACATCCAATCGAAATAACATCACCTACGGTGGTCATTTATCAGAGAATGAAATCTAAATAGGAAATCTTGAAATAAGCAGAATCAAAGCATGAAGGTACTACTTCCACAATACTGGGGGCAACTTCATCTCAAGAAAATTTCAACATAGGAAAGAGTAGGTTATTGATTCCTACAACCAAACAAAGTTGTCAACATCAGGATCAGATATATCCAAAATCCAGATTGAAGACATCATGTATGAAGATATCCAACATTATACACTCAAGGAAACTAGTCAGATAGAATAGGATGTTTCGAAGTCAGCAGAACATCCAATCGAAATAACATCACCTATGGTGGTCATTTATCAGAGAATGGAATCTAAACAGGAACTCTTGAAATAAGCAAAATCAAAGCATGAAGGTACTACTTCCACAATACTGGGGGCAACTTCATCTCAAGAAAATTTCAACATAGGAAGCACGAAGAATCCTTATGATGAAACCGATGGCAATGCTACAACCAACCACGTCATGAATCTTCATCCACCCATCACCCCATCCACGAATTGGGACCAACGTCAAAATAAAGATTTGAATCAAAGTATGAAGAATGTTATCAAAGAAAAATAAGCTAAGAAGCATAATGGAAAAATCAAATATGCATGGATACCAAAACATACAAAGAAAGATTATCCCTATCAAACTCCATCAGTCAAAGAAACTATGGGGAAAAATAAAAAAGGGAAAAGTATCCATCAAAGATGTCCGCAAAAGCAAAAGCGGGATTTTCAAGCGATGTACAAAGTATATCAAACAGTTGGTCCTAATTCCATGCACACTTTCATATCCACCTATCATTGCTCATCTTCCCAAGTTTGGAGAGTCAAAGATTCCAAGCTGTCAACCAATCCATCTTTGATCCCTAAACACACTCCATCCACACCTCCATGCATGATATCCAATTCTCAAATTGACCATGTATTTTCAATGACCCTTCATCATAAGGATTTTGACAACATTCTATTACAATGTGTGCATAAAGACAAAGTTAACTCTGGTATCGACGAAGCAAATCAGAAATCTCAAAAGTTGTATTCAAGTGCACGTATCTTGGAAAAGTAGCTTTTTCAAGTAGGATATCGATGGTACATTATGGCAGGGGAATCTACATCAGCAACACCTTGTGATTTAGCATAAGCTTAAAATATTTTGAAAAAATAAAAAAAGCAAAAAATATGAAAATCCAAAAAAATAAAAAAAGGGATTGAAAATAGTAAAGCTAAAAATCGTCCTCTAGTGAAAACCACTTCGGTGGCACTTTGGACAAGTACCTTGGTGAAAACCTGGAAAACAGGTACCTTGTGTAAATAAGAACTTTCCACCCACTAGGATCTTTATGACTTATTCTTCATCTTATCATCCACAATCCATGCAAAGTTACTTTCTTTAATTGAGAGCTAATTTTTCCCATTATCATTTGCATCATCAATTTGTCAAGGGTTGGGAAAGGGCTTCTTTCACATCAAAGAAGCACCAATCCACTATGGGATAGATATTTATCTTGCTTTTATGCTCTCAATTAGTTTGTGTTCTTATCTTGTTTATGAAGGCATGATACATTATTTCATAGGAGCATTTAGTGAGTTTGCATAAACTAATCCAGGCTATGGTGTTTAGCTCCATTTTCACTAATAAGGCAATCTGAGGGTGCATTTTTTGAAGCTTTTGTATAATAGGCTTTGCTTCTAGATATATTGCTAAGTGGTGAACCATGATTTTTGGATCAAGTCCTAGCATGTCAACATAGCTCCATGCAAAGTTTATCTATCTTTCTCTTAGGAAGGCTGCTAGGAGCTCTTGTTCCTTTGATAGTAATGACTCCACATAGAATGTGATGTGTGGGGTTTCATCTATTCCTAGATTGACCGGATTGCACCTTTATACCAGAACTAATGATTTTTCTTGATGAAGAGCTCTGAAAGGAAGACTGAATCCCCCATCCTCGAGCACCTCAGAGAGCTTTTCACCATTGGATGCATCCTTTCTTTTTACTCTTTTCTGGTCGAAGAGTGCCACAGTGTGGTTCTCACTCAAGGACTTAGATATTATTCTTAATTTTTCACTTTTGTGACTGAGGGATTCAATTGTTTCCCCATAATAGGCATGTGTATCTAGCTCCATTATGAACCCTGCTTTGTGATCCCCACATGGAATGTTATCATATAGTCCCATGAATTCCGAGAGCACCTCATCGTTTTCAAATGTAAATGCAATTGGTGTTCCTTGTTGGTTGTACTCGATGAGTTGGGGGTATATTAGGTGGACTTCATGATTTTGGTGGTGTGATTCAAAGGATAGGGTGATAATCATGCAAAGGGTGGTATCCTCAAATAGCCTAGGTAAGTTGGTCATGGGATCCTCGTCATCACTAATACTAGTTATAGATGTCTGTTATGTCAAATGTGAAGTTATCTATGATGCGACTTGCAGATACTGGTAAGTGTAGTTTAGCTACGGTTGGATGAGGAGGAATATTAACCCTTCTAACTGGAGGACTTCAGCCATGTATGGTTATACTTAGAGGGGTACATCCAAGACCAAGATTTTTCATTTGCGTCTCCGGAATGATAGGTATTATAAGTTCATTGTCATTTTTCCCAAGTCTTTGATTTCTGTCATAACCCATTGCGAGCATCATTTGCAGACCCTTGCTTCTATCATCCATTGGTAAATCAGCTACTGGTCTCTCATCTTGATATAGCATATGAGATGGATCTACCTCAATAACTTCTTGGCCAAGATCTCCCCAACTTGTAAAGATGGGATAGTCTTTAGGAGATGTTTGGGATGTGGAGGTTTTATTTATTTGTGGACATCCCCGTGATCTAGGAGATTGTGGTAACTCTCCTACCACAAAAGCATTTTTAGGGATCATGTAGTTTCCACAACCATTATCTTGGATGATGACCTTAATGTCAGAAATGGTGGGAATGGCGAGGGTGATGGGTGTCTCTGTTGCAGAAGTGGATGCGAGAGTGGTGGGATAAATGTATGGTGTAGATGGGCCCTCATCATTTTTTGGTACTTGGGGCATTTTATAGTACTTTTCTTCAAGGATTTTGCAATAGGAGAAGGGTTTGAGATCTCCATGGACGGTGAATTCTTGTCCTTCATGTATAAATTTCACACATTGATGGAAAGTTGATGCTACTGCTTTCATTTCATGAATCCATGGACATCCTAGGAGGGTGTTATATGGAAAGTCGAGATCTGAGACTTGACAAGTGGTTTCCATGATAGATGGCCCTACTTGAATAGGGATTTTGATCGTGCCTTGGGATACTCTTTCTTGAACATCATATGCTCTTATTGTGATACCCTTTCCTTTGTCAATTGAATCCTCTAAGATTTTTAATTGCTTGATGAGGTTGAGAGAACATATATTCAAGCATGCACCTCCATCCACCGAGACCCTTTTGACATTTTGTTTCTATACTATGACTTCTAAGTGGAGTGCATGGTTGTGAAATGCTTGAGCAGGGAAATCCTCGTTGGAGAATGTGAGGAGATTTGGCGTAATGATATTTCCAACCATAGCTTGGAATTGTTTTGCATCAAGATCTGCGGGGATAGTGGATGAAGCCAATGCTTCTTCTAGGATTCTCTTATGAGCGGATGAGATTTTTAGTAACTCCATGATGGAGATTTGCGCTGGCATTCTTTTGAGCTGATCTAGGACATTGTAGCCATTGGAGACAGATCTAGGTGCAAGGACTCTATTTTGTTGGGATGATCCTGTGATGGTAAATTTTCCGCCTCTTGTGGTGACTCCACAATTGGCATGGGCACCTTTGATGGTGATGACTGTACAATATTCATCTATGGAGGCGATGATAGTTTCATACATATGATTCACATTTTTGTGGGTACCTTTCTCCTTATCGGTGTTATTATTCCCTTTATTGCCATGGTTAGGCATCGGATTCATTTATATCTTAAGGTCTTGGTTTCTTGTTGGTTGTTCCATGTTTATAATTCTTTGATCAATGATATCTTGAATTATGTTTTTTATCCTCATACAACTGTTCGTGGTATGGCCTTTGATTTTATGGAAGTCATAGAGTTGATCTCATTATACCAAGGAGGTTTCACATCTGATTCTTGATAATTCTCATAGGTGGGTGTTTTGATGAGTTTTTCATTTATCAGCTTCTTCATGATGACTTCAAGTGGTTCCCCCATAGTAGTGTACTTTCGCTTGGGCTAATTCTTGTTCCATTGGGGTGGACCCCTTTGATCATTGAGATTATTGATTGCTTGATTGTTGTTTGGTTGTTGTGTTGTCTGATGACTGTTTTGGTGTTGGATTTGGATTTGTGGTGCATGTGTATTTTGGTGAGCGACACTGATGACCACTTTGGTGTCGAAAACACCATCATTAGTAACATTTTTTTTCATTTCCCACATGTGAGGTTTATCATTGTAATTGGCAGGTGGGTGGTTGTTTTGTTGTTTGGGGTATGAAGTTGATCCTGCAGGTTGTGTCATAAGGGCTCGATCGATGTTGAGCACCTTAGAGGTAAACTAGTCATATGTGGTGATTCCTTGTACCTTGAGATGAAATTCCAAGAGTCTGTCAAGGTTGGATATAATGGCGCAAACTTGTTGTTCCTTGGGCATGGTCCATTTGCTCTGATTGGCCTTAGATCGCCATCATTGTAGGAATGAAGTGAATGATTCATTCTTACCTTGTTTTAGAGCTGAGAGTTCTTCTAGACTGACATCCATTGAAATGTCACATTCATAATTTTTAATGAATGCATCTATAATTTCTTGGAATGTTCTGATGCCTGTTGGTAGGCAAGAGAACCATTCCATAGTGTGGCCAACCAAACTCCTAGGGAATAGCCGCATTAGATAGGTATCGTCGTATGCGACTTCCATGCAATGAACTTGGAATTCCCTAATGTGATCTTCAGGGTTTGTCGTCCCACAATATTTGTCAAACTTGGGGATCTCAAATCCCTTGGGGAATGGTTTCATCACAAGGCTCCTTTCAAATGGATAGGGACACAAGTTGCTTGGTGTTTTTGTGGTTTTCCTTGATTGAAGTTCGAGCACTTGTTGCGAGAGCAACCTGATTTGTGTCGTTACGTAAGTTTGTGGATCAGGGGGTGGGATGAAGGTGTTTTGTGGTGTTTCGATTGTGGGTTGGATGGGTGGATTGGTTGGTTTGTTATTTGATGGTATTTGCACATTTTTCGAGCTAGGTATGCTTGCACTTGCTGCTGTATGAACAACACTTGTTGTTGATCTTGTTGTTGTTGTGCTAGGATTGCTTGTTGTTGTGCTAGGATTTCCTATTGTTGAGCTTGTTGTGCCTTTTGTTGTTCCAACAACACTTGTTGTTGGGTTTCCAATTGGGCTGCTTCTTGCTACTTTTGATATTATTTTATTTCTTGTTGATATGCCTGTAGTTGTGCTATTTGTTTTTGTGCAAGAAGTTGTGCCTGTGCTTGTGCTTTCTATGCTTGATATTGGGCATGCGCCTGAGCTTGAGCTTGTGCTTGCACTGCTTGTGCTTGGGCTTGTTCTTGTGTCTCTTGTTGTTGTAATAGAATTTGGGCTTGAGCAGCCTTTTGTGCTTGTAATGTGACTTTGGCTGCTTGATCGGCTTCTTGTTGTTGTTGTAATAGGGCTTGGGCTTGTGCAGCCTGTTGCACTTGCTATTTAATTTTGGTAGTTTGAGAATTTTGCACTGCTTGTACGACTTGTTGGTCAGTTATTTGTGTGGCTTTTTTCTTTTGTATTTGTAGGAATTCCTTTTTATAAGTCACTTGGTGAGCGGCTTCCAATGCCATGTTGTATTGGTTTGATAAATTGGAGTTTGGTGGTGGATTCAAAATGGTGTTTGTCGTGGTGGTGAGTGGTGATGTCGTGTTGGTGGTTTGAGTGGTGAATGGTGTTGTTGATGTGATTGGCCCTTAAGAGACCATTCTTTGAGATGTTAGGGGGTTTGTTGATGATGTCGTGATTGCTTGTGTAGTTGTCATCTATTGTTACGATATCGATGACAAATTTTGAGAGTTTGGTTTGATGTTTTGATTGTTGTTTGTAATGTTAGTTTGATTGATATTTTATAAAGGTGGAAGCCCCAAGACAAGTAGATGTGTGGATAATGGTGGTAATGGTGGAAGGGGTGAAAATGTGAGGGGTGTGAGTTCTTGAGAAAATGATGTGGTGTCGAAAATGCCCCTAGGTCCAAACATGTCACCTTCGTCTTGCGAATTTGTGAGAAGAGAAGTTTGAGGTGTTGCGTGGAAGGATGATGATGATGGATCATTAGGATTATGGAAAGTGAGAGGGACATTCTTATGTAATGGATTTTGGGGTACGTTTTGTTCTAAGATGGTTTTTGTCCAAGTCTTGATTATTAACAAGGGGGTGTTTTTGAATAGCATTAAGAAATGCATTTCCCTTATTGACATTAGGTTGAATTGGAGCAAAAGATGTGATTTGCTAAATGTTTTGAGTGATGTTTTGGGATGGGGGTATAGATGAGATGGGGAGTGTGGATGAAATTAGAGGCATAACCTCTGAAGATGGTTCCACTATAGTGCTTACATCAAAATCAGAAGGTAATTTGGCCCCTTGTTTTGCTAGTTCAAGCATGTATAGTGAAAGGTTAAGCCTCATCACGATGTTGATGATCTTATGGTTTTCTAGATTTTGGAGCATTTCGGTTATTTTCTCATGCGACATCCCAAAGGTAAGATCTTCTTCTTGAATTCCTTCTTGTGATGATGAGATAGTCAAAGGATTGCTTGATTCAACTAGATTTATTTCAACGTTCATTTGGCTTAGGTCACTTGAAGCGGGTTTTTCTTTGTCAGCTTCCATGTTCTTGTATTGAGATCTAGTTTGAACCATAAAACAAGGATCAATTTTCAAGAATATGGGAGATGAATCTCTAGTTCTTTAGATTGATCTTATTTTATGCCCAAAAGAGAAATTTTTAGGATACCTTAAGGATCAAAAGGTGATATGATCATGGAAAAGATGGATGATGTGGATGTTTGATATTTTGATAAATATTTGAGGGGAATGCTAGACTTTTAGGACTTTTAGATATGTTTTGGATTTTGATTTTTGATTTTTTGGATTGCCCTTGACTTGATTGATTTTGGTTTGCTTTGATTTGAACCAATAGACCCTAAGATGTTGGATGATTATCTTAAGGGGTAGATTTTATCAAAGGATGATAATTTGAATATGTGTAGGGAGAAGGATGCATCTACCTACACCTATTCAAATAAGATAATTTAACCAAGCATATGAAGAAGGATGCATCTTCATATACCTAGCTAAACAAGATGGTTTGATATTTTTCATTAAGCATGTGCAAAAGGATGCATCTACACATACCTAGCTAAAGATGATTGGATAAATATTTCAAGGATTTTGTCCCAAGGATTTGATGATTTTGATTTTTTCCAAAAAGCCTAGCATGAAGGATAGTTTCAAGATTTCTCAAATGATGATAAGATTTTTTTTGGTTTGATGTTTGAAGGATGGATGAAAAAAATATTTTGATTTTGATCCTAAGATGAACCTAAAAAAGACACTTTGTTTACCTAGACCTTGGTATTGAAGAACATGCAATGCTTCTATGGACCTTTATGACTAAGAAGTGTTTCAATTTGAGCATACATTTCTAGATTTTGAACCAAGGACTTTCGTTTTGGGATTTGAATTTCTTGGAAATCATGAGGTTTCAACACATGTGAGAGTCCATTTTGTTATCTTTTCTTAGTGACTTTATTTTACCTCAAACACTTCTTTGATTAGGTTTCCAAACTAGATGTCCAATGTCTTAATTTCTTCAAATCCCACAAAGTATGTTATGTGGAAATTTGATGAATTCAAGGCAAGG
Organism: Sequoia sempervirens; assembly: GCA_007258455.2. Lineage (NCBI taxonomy): Eukaryota > Viridiplantae > Streptophyta > Pinopsida > Cupressales > Cupressaceae > Sequoia > Sequoia sempervirens. Next base: position 10,724 of record VDFB02189366.1, read on the forward strand.
GTTACCTATTGTTTAACTTTAGTAGAAAAATTGAGAGACAATCCAAGTGTTTAGAAACCTCTAAGGATGGAATCCCAAGGGCAAGCAATAACACCTAAATTGGGTCAATTGTATTTGTCTCCTAAAGGGTCTGAAATTTTGATGATGATGTTTAAGTGTTTGCTTCCAAGATGTTTTTGAACAACAAAGAATTTTCTAACCAAGAATAAGTACAACCCTATGGATATGAAAGACAATATTTGTTGAGTCCCCACTTGGACAAGTCAGCTAGGCTTATCTTTAGCAAATGCTTAGACGCTTGACCCCAATAACTCCCCTCCACGACACTCACTTATACAGGGAAACCAAGCATCAACACCCATGAAACTCCCATGGAATACTTTCCATTTCTACTAAAAGACCGTAAAAGTGTGGGGCGGCTTCAGAATGACCGTTCTTGCACCAACAAATAGATCAAAATTTTTGGCAATTCTAAAACATGGGTTTTAATTAGGACTTTCCAATCGTGGAGATTGACCCATACGGTGAGATTCCCTTTTCAGATCCATCTCATCGAAGCCAACCGCGTGATATTGGCGTTTATTCCAATACCCAAATTTATATCCTGGCTGGAAATACTCTTAGCTTTAAAGTGTTACCAGTTGAGTCGTTCCCTTGGGTGAGTACTTTTTCCCCAAGGTAGGCCCTTTAATATAAACAAAAGCAAATAAAGACAATATTCATAACTCAAACAATCTTTGTTTGTGACACAAAGAGAGAGAATGTACGCAATAATTCTCTACTCACACTCGCACAATTTTTTGTTCAATTTTAAACCAAAAATGAAATGTAGAGGTGATTGTTTTATCTCAACCTAAAATCACAAAAAAAGGCCTTTTGATTCTCAAGATCACTATAAAGCACGAGAGAAGTGCATATGTCCTTTTTCAATGAAGTTAGTTTAAGTAAGCCATCACGAAGACAATGTTGCACTTGTTCATTTTAGGGCCACAAAGCAATTGTAAGTTCTTTTTAAAGCACCAAAGGACAAATGAGAGTTGTTTTGTTCAATTGTTAACCAAAAAACAAACTCTAGTAAGTTGTAGTCCTAATGTTTGTTTTAAGCCTTTGCAAAAATTGAAAAGGTTCTTTTTAAAAGCCCAAACGAAATTAGTATCCTAAGCAAGAAGAGATAATAGTTTCCTAAGAGTGTTAAACAAACACTAAAGTGTTTAAAAACAATTTGATCTTGTGAAATACCATCATCATGTTTCTCTTTCTTTTGTATTTAATTGATCCAACCTACAAGAAAGAAAATCAATCAAATTCTGCAAAACACAGAGGTTCAAAAGTAGAAAATAGAAGATAAACTTATCATTTGACAAAAGGAAAGTGCTAAAATGAAATTCCAATTTTTTACTCCCTGTCAGTAGCGCAACTCGTAACTGCATCGCAGTTTAATTTCTCTAGCGGTGTTGTATAGTGTTGCTTACTAGTCAGCGGTGCTCTGTACCCAAACCAATGAGCTCAAATGCGTCGCCATTTTGCTTAGCAGTGCAATTTGATTTTTTTGAAAATTCCTGTGAGTCTGATTGGTCAAGCGGTGTGGTTTGAAATTCAAAATCTTGGGCGGAAAGACTTCAACGTCATACTTTGAATTTCTAGCGGTCTTGTATAGCAACCCTGGAGAACCAACGGTACTAAACAGCAACGTTGAACCTGTAAACAAAGAAAAACACGTGAATTTGATAAAAAAATGTGATTGAAAGGTGAGATTTCCTTCCTTATAGCGCCAAAATGTCAAACCCCAATCCCAATACCTGTAAAACAATAAGAACAAACACATTAGATGATGAAATGCAAGCAAGAACAAGGATTCTCTATGAAATCCATTTACAAAGTTCAAATTAGGAAAAGCAATGAAGAATAAAATGAGATACCAATAAAAAGAGATTGAATCCTAATTAAACTAGCAAAATCATGATCCCATGGGGGAATTGGTGCCAATTTGATGTGAAAATTAGCCCTTTCCCAACTCCAATGATGCAAGCTTGATGAATGTTGATGAATGATGCACTTTGGTGAAGAATGGTGAGTGCTTCAATACCAAAACCTGCATAACCTAGCTAAGATTCAATGATAATGGATGAAATTTGCTAATAATTTGAGCATAGTAAGTTTACTCAAATTGTGGATACCAAAATGAAGAGATTAGCCTCTTATTTATAGAATGCCAAGATGGATGAATGTCCAAAATAGAGCAATGTGGGACTAACATTCATCCAATGACAAGATGCCACTTTTCAACCTATGAGTGGATGGAGGATGTGCAAGCTTTGAGGATTGTGCCAATAAATGCCTATTTTTGAATTTTGAATTTGTTGAAATGACATGTAAGAGGGAAGAAAGAATGCATTAAATTGCACTTGGCTCAAGGAAAAGGACATGTAAGAGAGAGTAAATGCCTTGTTGGATGTACATGTCAACTTGGGTTTTGAATTCAAACTTGGAGAATATTCCCAAAAGATGCTTTATTGAGGAAAATAGAGATTTAATAAATCAATTAAATCTATTTTCATGTGCAAGTAGGAAAAGCTAGAGGATGGGACATGAGAGGAGATTAAATTAATCAAAGTTAATTAATTTAATGAAGGGGGTTAAATGATGTGACCTATTTGACTTAAATTTGTGGATTTATTTAAATCAAATATGAGAAGAATGTGATAAGAGATTAATTAAATAAAGATTCATGATTTATTTAATTAAAAGAGATGATGTTAGATTAAACTAAATAATGTTTTAATTTATTTAATTTAATAGATAGACTATAAGAGATTTAATCAAATAAAATTAATTATCTAATTAAATCAGATAATTAGATCAAAATAGTTAATTTAATTATCGAGAGAGAAGATGATTTAATTGGATAATTGATTTATTCAATTAAGAGAGGAATATTGATGAATTTAATCAGATAAGAGTATTTGATTAAATGGTTAGACCGAAGGATGATTTAGGATGAAACGATGTTAGTGGTCAAGATTAGATGCACAATGTCAATCGGTACATTTTACATGTCTACACAACCACGCTTCTCCCTCACATAATTAAAGTATTAATTATTCCTCTAGTATTAAATAAATCATGATGGGCCAAAAAGTGGCAATATGATGGGTATGTGGCTGATGACTCTTTTTTACCCAAAATAGATGAAACAAAAAGGGTTTTTATAGGAGATTCTCAGCTTTCCACCAATATAAATTATGCTTTACTTTGAATTTAAGAAGTAATTATTATTGATTTTCTATTCAAATTATGACTAAAGTCATGATTGATAGGTTGATTGACAAACATGTATAGTTTTCAAACGGTATCACATTTTTTGAATCCAAAACATGTGCCACATTCTATGCTTCACATAATATAGGATTAAAAAAATAAAAATTGAATTTCATGAAGTTTTGACCAAGTTAAGGTGGTCAGACATACGAGTTCTTTATATTTTTTAAAAGTTGTAATAAAAAATTCATAATTAATTATTTACTTGGAAAAAAATTACCAAAAATATGCATCACATCGACATGAGTCCTCTACTTATATATAAAATCTTATTAAAAAATATTATCATTTTATTGTGGTTAGGTGGTTAGACACACCTACTTCTTATTTTTCCCTGAAATTTAAGTACTCACTACATTGAAATTTCAAATTTCACCAAATAGTTTTTTTTAAACAAAACTAGTAGGTTAGAAACTACATTCAATTTTCCATAGATTCTATTCTTACATATTTTTGAAATAATATAGATAACTTATTCAAATTTTTACGTCAAGTTGCCTAACTCTGATTTTTTTGAATTTTTTGCCACTTAAGGGCCTATTTTTTCCATGATGATCCTGCACATACCCATTGTGGCAGCAACCTATTTAAATAAATTAATTACATTTATTTATCTAAATATGTCACTAATTAATCCTTATCCCCTCCAATTATTTAATAATATTACCACTTATCCTTCAATCAAATAAACTTATTTATTTAACCCACTTTCCATCTCATCAAATAAATAATTGAAATAATTATTTATTGTCTTCTATCTTATTCCCATTTATGAATTAAACCATTATTTAATTTATAAGTCAACCTTCCTCCATAAATCAAATAATTTCTATTATGATTTTATTTTCCAACTACCTCTTATTCTATACCATTTATTTTCCACCATTGATTTAATTAGCTAAATCTCAACCCTTCATTTCAAAGTTTTCCCTAAATATGACATAATGTTGCCCTAACCCTAATGCTCCTTATCACATTGAATCTTGGCCTTTGATCTTAGGTTTTTATAAAATTTTAATCCTGACCATCCATTCTCAATTTGGAATTCTTTAAAAGGATCTTTCCCTAGTCATTTTGGACACACAGAGTTATTTTCAACATGCTTGAGAACTTGAATACTTGAGCAATCACATTACTTCAATATTTTGCTTGTCTTAGGCATAGGTTATAGTTGCACTTCAATATGAGGGCAATTATATATAAAATTGGTAGCAAGATGGAGAAGGCCAATGGAGTTAATTCAATGGAAGCTTGAAAATTAGGTGATGCTCAATATTCTTATGATTCTTTTTTTCATTGTGCTCTATTGTTGATTGGGATTTAGTTTTATGCTACTTGCACATAACCTAAATAAATTTCTCCCTAATATAGTCGGTTCTTGAGGCTTATCGGTTGACATCTGCAGGATGACATGCCCCTATTTTTGAGCTAGTAGCACACCTGAGGACCGGGTATGTGCAGGATCATGATGGGTATGTGTAGGGTATGTGGTTGGTGACCCTTTTTTTTTCCAAAAATTGATGAAACAAAAAAGGATTTTAAAGGAGATTCTTAGCTTTTCACCAATATAAAATATTCTTTACTTTGAATTTAATAAATAATTATTATTCATTTTCTATTTGAATTAAGATTAAAGTCGTGATTGATAGGCTGATTGGAAAAGATCTATAGCTTTCAAACGGTATCACATTTTTTGAATCTGAAACATACGTCACATTCTATGCTTCACATACTATAGAATTAAAAAAAGAAAATTTGAATTTCATGAAGTTTTGACCAAATTAAGGTGGTCAAACATTGGAGTTTTGTTGGAGATATATGTCTCAATCATCACAGGTCGAAACCTTTGAAAGGGACAAGTCGGTGTGACATCTTCTATGTCTGGCCGACTAGCAGTTTGGAACATCATATTTTGTACAGGTCGCTATGACCATGGAGGAGTCTCACCGAACGGTTACATTTTAGAGCCTTCACTATGACATATTGTGTTCGAGGTGACCTCTTATCGCGTGGTGATCTTTGGCTGATAGGCCATTCATATCAGGCATCGGGGAGACTCATGGTGACCATGGGCTTCAAGATAACCTATGATGACTCAGTGAGAAGTCCCAGCAAATAGCCAATGTCTCACCGACAGTGTAATACTTGGGTTCATCGGAGTAACAATGACTATTTGACCATCCTATGTGGAGTCTCATGGACCAATAGGAGAAGCCGAATTTGAATAGTTGGAATATTGTTCATTGTGATGGTTCTGTGAGGAAGCTCGATGGACATGGGATGACATGGTTATACTCTGTGATTGTAGATTGTGTTTGGTTGGTTGAATCGACAGATTGTTGAGTGATTATGTCAGTGGATGAATTCTATTATGTGTAGACTGTAACTTGAAGGTTCCTGTACAAGATTGTTCATGGTGAATGCTACTGTAAACATACATCATAAAGATAAGTCTAAAAATTGTATGTAATCTTTATTACTGTAATACAAAGTGACTTCTCTTGGTGTGGTGGGTTTTTCTCCCGTAAGCATTTTCCCATGTATATCTGGTGTTCATGTGTGATTGCCAAATACTCTATTTCTGCTATTTACTTCATAGTGCATCTTAATTGAACTGTAATTGAAAAATTAAAAGTATATCTACATTCTTCCCTGAGGTATTGATGTTAGGAGAGTATTTTTCCGCATCTAGCTTTCCTTACAAGGGGTATCAGAGCCTGGCCAATTGTGTTATCCTTGTGGGTACATTGGGTTTTTTGTGTCAATTTTGTTCAATAGGAGTCTTGTAGAAGTTGGTTAATTTCTAATTACAGATTGAGATGGCTAGCATGTCAAGAAATATTGAAATAGAGAAGTTCAACAGCAGTAACGTTGAGTTGTGGAAACTCAAAATGGAAGATCTTCTAGTTGATCGTGATCTTTGGGTTGCTATGGCTCGGGTGAAACCTACAGGCATGAAGCACGAAGATTGGGACCTTGTAGATAGGAAGTCTAAGGGGCTGATAAGGCTCTGTTTGGAAGACTCATTTCTTCTGAATGTGCATGAAGAGAAGACTACATCTTCCTTGTGGAAGAGTCTTGCGTCTATTTATCAGGGGAAATCTTTGGTGAATAAACTATTCATGACGAAGAAGTTGTACTCATTGAGAATGCAGGAAGGAGGGTCTATTGTTGATCATTTGAATACATTTAATATGTTGATTGCTTAATTGACATCTATTGGTGTGAAGACTGAAGAAGAGGATCATTGTATGCTATTGTTGTGTTCTTTGCTAGAATCATGGGATCATCTGGTGATGGCTATTGGGAGTACAACATTGAATTTCAAGATGGAAGATGTTGTTGCATCTTTGCTATCAGAAGAGATGAGAAGGAAATCTTCTAAGATGGTGAAGGAAGCTCTTGTTGTCAGAGGAAGACCGAAAGAGAAAGGCAAGAAGAAGGAAAAGAAATCAAAATCAAAATCAGAGGGGAGATCAAAGTCTCCTGGAAAGAAGTCCAAGGTGAAGTGTTGGAACTGTGGGCAAGCTGGTCATATCCAAAAGGATTGTAAAGAGGAGAAGAAGAAGAAGAAGAAGTATTCCTCTAACAATGACTCTTCTCATAGTGATGCAGATGCCTTCATTGCAACCTTGGCTACATAGGCATTTGATGATGTCCTCTTGATTGATTCTGATGCATCTTTTCACATGACATCTCATAGAGACTGGTTCATGAAGTATGAAGAATACGATGGTGGAAAGGTGTACTTAGCAAGTGATTCAACTTTGGAGATTGTTGGTCGTGGAAGAGTCAAAATCAGATTTCCTAATGGCAGAGTAAAGGGAATTAATGATGTTATGCACATACCAGGTCTGGCTCAAAATCTACTGTCTATCAGTAAGCTCAATGATATTGGAGTACACGTCACATTCTCTGGAAATAGCTGCAAGATGACTAGAGGTTCAATGGTGTTGGCTAGAGGTGCTCAAATTGGTACCTTGTACAAGCTGGATGCACATGTTGTTCAATGTAACAGTGTCTCTGGAAAGTCACTAAAAGCTACTCATGGAGGTAAAGAGGGAAATATCCCTAATTATGTAAACTCTATAGAAGTAAAAATTCCAGTAGAGAAGACTATGCTCTGGCATCATAGGTTAGGCCACATAGGAGAAAAAGGTTTAAAAACCTTGAAGAATAAAAACCTAGTTGAGGGGCTTGAAGATTGTAATCTCGAATTTGAATTCTGTGAGCATTGTATATATGGAAAACAACACCATGTTACATTTTATTCCAGTCCTCATAAATCTTCTGGTTTGCTAGATTATATTCATTCAGATGTGTTTGGTCCAGTGGATGTTCCTTCTTTATCTAAATCAAGATACTATGTGTCGTTCATTAATGATTATTCAAGAAGAGCATTTGTTTAATTTTTGAAAAGTAAATCAAAAGTGTTTAGTCGATTTAAGGAATTTAAGAATATTGTTGAAAATCAAACTGGTCGAAAAATAAAATGTTTAAGGACTGATAATGGTGGTGAAGTATGTTCTAATGAATTTGAGAGGTATTGCAAAGACCATGGGATTAAAAGACATAAGACTACACCTTATAATCCACAACAAAATGGAGTTGCAAAAAGGTTCAATAGGACAGTGATAGAGAGAGCATGAAGTATGCTTAGTAGTGCTGGCTTGGAGGAGAAGTTCTGGGCTGAGGCTGTATCTACTGCATGTTATCTAATAAATCATTCTCCAAACTCTACTCTTGTTGAGAAAAAACCTTTGGAAGTGTGGTCTGGTAAGAAGCCCTCTCTTAGACATATTCGAGTCTTTGGCTGTAAGGCATATGCATATGTGTCAGATGTCAAAAGATGTAAATTAGAGAACAAGGCTATCAAATGTATTTTTATTGGCTATAGTGCTATCATAAAAGGATACAAGCTTTGGAATCCTGATACAGAGAAATTTTTGTACAACAAAAGCATAATCTTTCATGAGCTGAAGCCTTCTACCCTGGATCTACACTCAGAGACAAAGTCTGAAAACAATAAGGATGTAGTTGAAATTCCTCCTACACCTGAGAAAAAGGAATTGGAAATTCAAAATGTACCTGAAACTAAGGAGAGCTCAAGCAATTCTGAAAGTTTAGAAGAAGAAGAACAACCTCAACCTCATCCATTCAAGAGGTCAACCCATGAAAGAAAACAACTTGATAGGTATGGGTTTTCATTGATTGTTTCTACTTGTGCCTATGCTTTAATTTCTAGCACTGATGAGCCTAGGACTATAAAAGAGGCAATTAAAATGTTTGATTCAGACTCTTGGTTGGAAGCCATGAATGAAGAGATGGCATCATTAGAGAAAAATGAAACTTGGAGTTTGGTGCCCTTGCCTGAAGGAAGAAAATATGTGGGCTGAAAATGGGTATTTAAGAAGAAGATTGGTCTGGATGGCAGTGTGGAAAAATACAAGGTGCGATTGGTTGCAAAGGGTTATTCCTAGGCAGAGGGAATTGATTATGGGGAGATATTTTCTTCTGTAGCAAAGCTGACATCTATCAGATTTCTTTTGTCACTTGCAACAGCGTATGACTTAGAGGTCGAACAGATGGATGTGAAGACAACATTTCTTTATGGTGATCTTGAAGAAGAAATCTATATGTCCCAACCTAAGCACTTTGTTGAAAAAGGTAAAGAAAACTAGTATGGAAATTAAAGAAGTCTCTGTATGGGTTAAAGCAGTCACCTAGAGTGTGGTACCAAAAATTTGATACTTTTGTATTGTCTTTGAGATTTGTGAGATCAAAATCTAATCACTGTGTATATTATAAAGCTGAAAGTGATCGAGTTCTTATTATTGCTCTCTATGTTGATGATATGATGTTCATAGGCAATAGTAAGCTAATGATTTCTAATCTTAAGTCTCAGTTGCGTGCTAAGTTCGAAATGAAAGATCTTGGTGCAGCAAGGTATATTCTGGAGATGGAAATAACTAGGGACAGGAAGAATAGAAAACTATGGCTCAGTCAGAGTAAGTATATAAGGACTGTTCTTGCTAGATTTTGAATGAATGATTGCAAATAGCTAGTTGTTCCAGTTTTGCTAGTTGTTCCAGTCTTACAGAGAACGAAGCTATCTGTTGAAGATTGTCCAAAATCTCCTACTAAGATGGAGGACATGACTAGTGTACCTTATGCTAGTGCGGTTGGAAGTCTCATGTATGCAATGGTTTGTACAAGGCCAGACATTGCCCAAGCAGTGGGAGTTCTTAGTCAGTTTATGGCTAATCCTGGAAGGACACATTGAGATGTTGTAAAGAGAGTTTTCAAATATTTGAAGGGTACTTTATATTTTGCTTTGTGTTACCATGGCAACTTGGTTGAATCACATAGGACTCTCAGTATTCGAGGTTATGTAGATTCTGATTAGGTAGGGGACATTGACAGTAGGAGGTCCACAAGTGGATACATATTCATGATGAATGGTGGTGCAGTGAGTTGGATGAGCAAGTGGAAGGTTGTAGTCGCTTTGTCCACTATGGAGGCTAAATACATGGTAGCTACTCATGCTTGTAAAGAAGTAGTTTGGTTGAAATGTTTGTGTTCTAACATTGGTTTTGATGCAGGGGAGATAATTATTTTCTATGACAGTCAGAGTGCAATTTTTCTGGCAAAGAACCCTACTTTCCATGCCAGGATGAAACATATTGATGTGCAGTATCACTTTGTATGAGATATGGTGGAGGATGGAAAGGTCAGTTTGGAAAAGGTTGATACTCTGGAGAATGTTGCAGATGCATTGATGAAGCCAGTGAGCACATACAAGTTCAGGTGGTGTGCTAGTTCAATGGGCCTTAGTGCCCATGATTTTTAGTAAGTTTTGTTGTGCTTTAGAGGTGCTTGTGTGATCTTCGTCAAGTGGGAGATTATTGGAGATATATGTCTCAATCATCACAGGCCGAAACCTCTGAAAGGCACAAGTCGGTGTGACATCTTCTATGTCTAGCCAACTAGTAGTTTGGAACATCATGTTTTGTATAGGTCGATGTGACCATGGAGGAGTCTCATTGAATGGTTACATTTTGGAGCCTTCGCTATGACATATTGTGTTCGGGGTGCCCTCTTATCGCATGGTGATCTTTGGCCGATAGGCCATTCATATCGGGCATCAAGGAGCCTCATGGCGACCACGGGCTTCAGGATAACCTATGACGACTTGGTGAGAAGTCCCAGTGAATAGCCAATGTCTCACTGAGAGTGTAACACTTGGGTTCATCGGAGTAACAATGATTATTTCGTTATGATGTCTCGGCGAAGTGCAAATGTCTCACCGATGAAGGTTCAACTAATGGTCTCGGTGTAACACGGTGGTTTCGGTAAGAAGTCTCAATGATATTGATAAGTCTTGCTGACTGGTGATTGAAGCTCGATATGACTTGTGAACACTTCGGTATAACCCTTAATGACTCAGCGTGAGGTCCTGCGAGAACAATACTCTTGCCAAATGGTAAACTCAAATCTATGAGACTTTTGGACCTCACTATGATCTCCTGGCGAAAGCGATAGGTCTCGCTGACTGTTTGGTGCTTTGGTGTAACACATGAAAGCTCGATAGAACATCTTGGCGACAACGATATGAAGCTTTTAGGGAATTGGGTAGACACTCCTTGTGTCTCATTGACATGCCGATACAATGTAAACCTTGTTGATTGTTTGACCATCCTATGTGGAGTCTCATGGACAAATAGGAGAAGCTGAATCTAAACAGTTGGAAGATTGTTCGTTGTGACGGTTCTATGAGGAAGCTTGACAGACATGGGATGACATGGTTATACTCTGTGATTGCAGATTGTGTTTGGTTGGTTGAATTGACGGATTGTTGAGTGATTGTGTCAGTGGATGAATTTTATTATGTGCAGACTGTAACTTGAAGGTTCCTGTACAAGATTGTTCATGATGAATGTTGCTGTAAACAAACATCAGAAATATAAGTTTGAAACTTGTATGTAATCTTTATTACTATAATACAAAGTGACTTCTCTTGGTGTGGTGGGTTTTTCTCCTGTAAGGGTTTTCCCACGTATATCTAGTGTTCATGTGTGATTTTCAAATACTATGTTTATGCTATTTACTTCATAGTGCATATTAATTGAACTGTAATTGAAAAATTAAAAGTATATCTACATTCTTCCCTGAGGTATTGACATTAGGAGAGTTGTTTTCCGCATCTAGCTTTCCTTACAAGTTTTTTATATTTTTTAGAAGTTGTAATTAAAAAATCAGAATTAATTATATACTTGGAAAAAAATTACAAAAAAATATGCATCACATCCAGACATGAGTCCTCTACTTATGTCTAAAATCTTATAAAAAAATATTATCATTAAATTATTGTGGTTAGGGTGGTCAGACAGACACCTACTTCTTATTTTTTCCCTAAAATTTAAGTACTACTACATTGAAATTTCAATATTTCACCAAATAGATTTAAAAAAAAAAAAAAACCTAGAGTTTAGAAACTACATTCAATTTGCTACAGATTCTATTATTACATATTTTGAAATAATATAGATAACTTATTGTTATTCAATTTAC
>VDFB02189367.1:0-10849 GCA_007258455.2 Sequoia sempervirens
AGTTAGAGTAAGAAAGAAACAGAGTAGCAGATATCATGTAAGAATCAATATGATAATGAAAGACATAATCTGTTTGACCAGAGACAGAGTTTGTTATTAGTTTCCATATCAACAAAACAATGTATATCATTTTGTTTTCATGAATAAAGTTCAATGAAGTTCTGAGTTTAGCATCTGCGTAATCAGTAGATGCTTGCTAAGGGGGCCCACTTAGTAAGTATCCGTAACTAGGTAGTTAGTTGTTCTTTCCTGATTGATCTTCAGTTTGCTTTCATCCTTGAAGTTTTTATACAAACTCAGCCTTATATTGCTCCTGCAGCATAAGGAATCCATCACTGTGCTTGTTCCTACAGCATAAGGCCAGTTCATAGTTTGTGTTTCAGTTGTAGTTATTATGGTTTCTATTTTAATCAATCATAGTTGTGTTCCTGTAGCGTAGGTAGAAGTCCTTTCCAGTATTTATTTCTGCTAAGATTTGACCGAAACTAGTTCCTAGTGCATATATTTTGCGTGCCATTTAAAGTATCGTCCACGGTTTGACAAGTAAATGAATGTCCACGAGGAGAGATATTAGTCACCTATTGGAATGTCTAATTCCCAGGAAGGTTTCTTGTGTTTTATATCGCTTTGGCTGAGCCGCGACCAGCAAGCATGAAAGAATAATTGAAAATTTAGCACACTAAACAGATACGATTGCTAGACAATAAATCAATCAAAAAATGTGAAGACTTACAACATCCATAACAAATTGTATGCAATGAAGCTGGAGTAGAAGACTAGAAGCAAATAAAATGTAGGCATACCTTGTGCAAGGAATGAAATGGAATATTGAGAGAGTAAGAAAGGCCTTGTTTGCACCCTTCCAGATGATGGCATCAAGCATCATGGATTGTGAGGAAACCTCTAAGGAGAGTAGTTTTTTCTCTAGGAATTTAAACTATACATTAGTGCATGTACTTGGAATGTAAAATTATTTCAAGTAAATATCATTTGGAACAAGGGATATTAGAAGTTTAGCACAACAAACATGTATCATCACTACAAATAATTTAGATAGGGAAGTAGGAAAAGTTGTATAGTTTATAAAGAATAATATTATCTAATATATGTTGAATGAAATACATGTAAACAAGATGCAGGAATACCTTTTGCAAATTGTAGCACACAATATGTTGAAAATTGAACACAATTGTCTTTTGCAACCTTCCAATGTTTTAACCTGAGATCACTATTATCTTGTTAGAAGGATATATAGACTTGCAACATTTGTCACAAATAATTTTGAATGTAATTAGAAAAGAGCATATGGAAAGAATGGGATATAGGCTTACATTGTATATAAATATAATATATTTGTAAAGAATAATATGTAATATATGTTGAATAAAATACATGTTATAAAAAAGATGGAGGTATACCTTTTGCAAAGTGTAGCATAGAATATGTGCACAATTGAAAACAATTGTCTTCAGCGACCTGCCAATATTATTAACCTGAGATCACTATTATCTTGTTAGAAGAATATATAGAATTTTAGTATTAGTCACAAAGAACTTTGAATGTAATTATAAAAGAACAGATGGAAAGACTACGATACAACCTTACCTTGCATAGAAGTACAATATAGTTTGAACTTGAACAACAGGGGGAACTTGCAAGCATAAATGTATTAACAATAATAAACCTCTATAGGGACACCTGGAAACATTTTGAATCTAAATTTGTTAGAATTTGAAAGTGATAGGAAGAAATAATTTAAGTACCATAGCTATGGAGGGGGGACAAATCTGGACAAGCGCAAGAAGGAATTGAGGAAGTTGAAATTTAGATAATGGATGCTTCTTGCTAGGAAGAACGGGAAAGGGAAAGCAACCATTGAATAGGAACACCTTGTGCTAATGTCTATATAAGTTAATCTTTCGAAATGTTAGGGAAGCTAAATAGAGCTGGGAATGAAGGGTCTTGTAAAGGAATTGACACGAAGAGGAAAAGTAGATATGGCATAGATACCATGGATATCAAAAATATTTCATGATGGTGGTAGTGCATACAATTGTTGGAGGCATTCCTCTTCTTTGATTCAAAGAGTATTGTATTTGTTAGAGTGCAGCCTAGAATATCTGTCAAAAGAGAAAGATGGATCTATGCATATACCTTGTATTGATTTAGCACAAGAGAGAGATGTGAATATTAGTCCTTGCCTTTGTTTAGTTCCAATATCTATTGTAGCTTTCTCTAGTGTTAAGCCTTGAGATTTATGGACTATGACAGCCCAATATCTTTGGCTACCTTGTGTGATTGGGATAATGGGGATGAATCTTGGGTTATCTTGATCCCATGGTGGTCCAATGTAGTTCTAGAAGTCAACAACAACATATTCAGGAAATTGAGGTAGTTTATCACTGATGGCATACACAATACCCTTAACCAAACCCAAAGATCCATTCACCAAGCTAGCTGCCACCCAAAGATTTGTTGTCAGCATCACTTGTTGGCCAATTGCAAGAAATAGTTCAACTTGAAGTTGTTCATCATCAACATAATCAAGTGTATTTTGTTGGGAACATTCAACAACACTAATTGCAATTGGAACATTTAATTCCTATAGCATTTTCCTATTGTGCAAAGCAACCAAGCTATTAGTTGGGAATAATTGGATAGCTTGATCAAAGTCTTAGTTTTTCTTATATGCAAGCATGCATTTTGTTTGATTCATAAGAAATTTCCAATCAAGAAAGGTTGTTTGGTAGTTTCTAATATTCAAAAGGAGCATACAAAATTGTTGTTGTGATTCAGATTGCCCATGTTGGAGGAAGATAGTGTCAAGCATAACAACAATATTGAAAGTGTGCCAAAGTGCTAATGCTATGGACCTAGAACTATAGATAGGCCTATCCATAATAAGTGGCAGTTGTGCCAAGTCTTTGACAAGTATAATAGACACACCACCGAATGGGTACAAATGTCTAGAAGGGAATGCTTGCCGCAATCAACTATCTATTTTTAGTACCAACTTGGAACCCAAGAAACTCATTTCATCAATTAGTATGTACTTAATATTTTTGAAGTCTTCTTGAAATATGGTCAATGCTTGTCCTTTCAATGAATTCATATCTTTTATTGGTATGTGAAGAGTAGTATGTATTGTGGAGGCATGAACATTGTAAGCAACAACACCCATTGGTGCCAAAACAAGCATAGAGTTGTTTTTTTTACTAGATAATCGGTTTAGTGCTTTTCATATCCTGTCAATCAAGAATGACTTACCTATGCTAGTAGTTCCTTGGATGATCATACAAAATGGAGGTGATTAGGGTGGTCCAAGGTGATGTTGTTGAATGATTCTCAAAGCAAGCTCCTAGCTAGGAGATAATTGATGAGAAAGGGATGGCATTGCAAAGGAGGGGAGTATGTCTTCAGGTGTATGTAATTTAGTTGTTGCAAAAAATTGTTTATAATACTATGAAGATTCTTTGGAAAATTGTGGTTATCCCACCTATAGTGCAGGTTGAAGTCCCATCAACCCAAGAGTTGTAGTTGGTCAAAGAAAATATTCTTTGTTGCACCAAGTTGAGACAACAATTCCCATTCATATTGTTTTGTATGTGGTGGGGACTGTTCACTATCATTACCACTATCACTACCCTTGTCAATTGTAGGCTAGCCAACAAGTCTATTTACATGCCAAACAACATAGCCGATAGCATGGAGTAGCCTCTGATTTTCTATAATCCTTTCTCTCAAAAGGCCTATGTCAGCCTCCACATTCTGAAAAGGTTTGTAAATTAATAATTCTGACCAACAAAAAGTTTCATATGCATCACTTTGTTCTAGGGGGATGGTCTTGAAAAGCGGGTGAACAATGATGATAACTGGTTGCGAGCGAGCATGCCAAGCAAGGCCTTTGTGGTTTTTGTGATATGTATAGAGTTGTAAAGAATGGATAAGGGATATTTCCTCCATTTCATGTGGTTTGTGCATGTAGGAATGAATATAAGCACTAGAAAGGTCTTCTTGATTGTCAACCATTTTTAATTGATGGAACATCTACCTACTAACATTCAAAGACAAGAAATGCTGACTTGAGATGACAAGGGGAAAATTTTACAACATAGGGCATGTTTCTTGTGCACCAATTTCATGATCAAAAACCAAATTCATCATGAACTTTTGGTATGCAAGCAATGCTTTATCCCCAAATGAATTTGTATTTGTAAGCCTTTCCAAGATATCAATGTAGCTTTCATATTTTCTCTCGAACTTTCATGCATACTTGGAAATGTAGTTTAGGAAAATTTGTCTTGACAATAGTGGCTAGCAATCAACATTTCCTTGCCAAATTGCAAGAATCTCAAGGTTGTGGATATTAACATAGTTATCATTTCTTGTGGGTTTGTACGATTTGTTTAATTCACTATCAATTGTCAATGTTGAAGATGGTTGTGTATTCCATGGAGCTTTGTAGCGACATTGCAATTGTTGGTATTTTTTCCTCGAGCAAGTGTATTGAGTGCACTTGGTATGACTTTGAACCATATTTAATAATTGTCCATATTATAGCATTGGATCCAATGAAGAAATTTGTCTAGTATTAAGCAAGCCTAGGTCATCCAAGGTTGACCAGTGGGTCCTTGATATTACCTACTTTGGGGCACGAGCATTCCACGCTGAAACATAGTAGTCAAAGATTTTTTTTTCCTATTCAAGCTCATGAGGATTGGACCAATCCAACATGTCCATATTTGGGGCACCTAGGAGCCACAAGAAACCATGCACATGTGTTGACCTATGATGTTGCCACTCATACCTATAACAATAGTCCTTTGTTTGGAAAAGTCTCTCAAAACCTCTTCACAGAAAATAGTGAATCGCAGGTGCACACACAAGGCTGTTAAGTACAGGTTTGTCACAATGTTCTCTATGAAGTGTGCTTAGGATTATGGTGAATCAAATTACATTATGGGTTCAATCACCTTACGCAAATTAGGCCATTTTGTATCTGCAGAGCTCAAAGTGAAGAAAAGGGTCAGTGTACCAAGTTGGTGGATAATTCCTATAGGCTCTTGTCATCTCTTAGCCCAAAATGAGCATTTTCCTCATAAGGATGCACCAAAAAAAACAAGTCGATTTGCTATTTGTGTATCTAGAGTGTTTCAAAGAAATTTTCGTAGAGCTAGAATTGATGTTGGGATTCTTTCTGATCCAAGTTTGTTTTCATAAAAACAAATGTTGATTTCTGGCTATGATGTCTCATTATTAAATTATAAATGAAATATATAAATCTAACATGCCCCCCAAATCTATTATCACAATATCTCATCAAGTGCAAGGCATATTCATGTAAGTGAACTTGTAATGTTCTCAGTTATAGCAGCATTACCATGCCAGTTGGGTACAATGTTGGAAAGGCCATACTTAATAAACCTTCTATATTTTATTCATTGATAGGGCTAGGATCTATTTTAGGCCAAGGCAAGGTATTTTGAGTAGTGTCTTTAATTTGCAAGGCATCTCTAATTTTCTGCAATTCTCAAGGAGGTTTGGGAATCAATCGAATAAATGATGAGAAGTCTTGAAGGTTAGCCTCCTCATGAAGAACACTTTCTACAGTTGTCATTGGTTCATTTAGGCCATGTGTCAGATCTTCCATTATGTGCAAGAGATTAGAGATGTTAGTAATTCTAGGAGGCAGCAAATTTAAAGCATCAAAATCTATTGCAACATCACTATAGTATGGGTCATTGTCAATTTTAGAAATTAATGCGGCCATGACATTATGTTTGTCAGCATATCAATCATAGTTTGTCCCTTGCATGCCAATTCTTCACATAATGACAACTTTGAGATCATGGAGCCAACGCGGCAACAAAGTTGTAATGTCTTGTGGGAAGCTTATAGTATGCCCACTATATTTGTATCGGCCTCCTCTAGCGTGGGTTACTTGCAAAATGGAGCAACTTTGGCTATAAGAATTTCTTCAACTTGAGTAAGCTTTGCAAGGATGGCTGGTTGTGGCCCTGGATCCATTTTATTTTCTAGGCTATATCTATGGAAACTCTTTTTAGAAGCACAACGCAAGCAAACAATGCTAGAACTAGATGGCTGAACTCTCATGCCAACATAGCTCTCATTGCAAATAGAACAAATTTTCAAGTTAGAAAAAGCATCAATGCATCGATGAAAGGATTGTGTTGCTACACAAAAGGGTTCACCAAGCATGTGCTCTAAGCGTGGGGTTGTTGAGGATGTGGTTGGGAAGGAATGCACAGGAAGGGGTTCTAGCGGTGTACAACTAGGTATAGCGGGAGTTTAATCTGATAAGGATGGATGTGGTTTATTGGAAAATGGAAGGAAGCTGATGGGGGGCAACACTCTAGAAATGGTACTGTCGAGCTTTCTTGCAATGGTGGGTCCCTTCTCTAGCATGGGTCGTCAAGCCAATTGGGTTCATGACACTTCACTTTCTAGTCTACACAAATGTGGTCTTTGTGGTGTGCATAATAAAGTTGATTTCTCTCGCACTTTTCTTCCTTTCTACAATGTACACTTGATGTGGTTTTGAAACCTAAAGAACTTTGCAATTCCTATAGCAACAACATGCAACACAATAACATGGTTGTAACAAGTAGGTTATAGGGAAATGAAATAACTATAGCGGTGAACCTATTTGAATATGCAAGAAAGTAGCAAAAGGCACAATAACACCAACATGTATAGATAATTGTGTGTATTCATATGCATTGTATTTAAAAGTGCTTACAAAATGGAAATAAAAAACAAGAATATAAGGACTCAATCGCATTGGGCTAGTGGCTAATTAAAAAGGGAATGCATCAATTGCTTTACTAATATTCCAGGTGGTATGTGCAGGATCATCATGGAAAAAACAGGCCCTTAAGTGGCAAAAAATTTAGAAAAATAGAGTTAGGCAACTTGACGTAAAAATTTGAATAAGTTATCTATATTATTTCGAAAATATGTAAGAATAGAATCTGTAGAAAATTGAATGTAGTTTCTAAACTACTAGGTTTATTTTAAGAAAAAAAATCTATTTGGTGAAAATTTGAAATTTCAATGCATAGTACTTAAATTTTAGGGAAAAAATAAGAAGTAGGTGTTTGTCTGACCACCTAACCATAATAAAATGATAATATTTTTTTATAATATTTTATATATAAGTAGAGGACTCATTTCCAGATGTGATGTATATTTTTGTATTTTTTTCCAAGTAAATAATTAATTATGATTTTTATTACAACTTTTAAAAAATATAAAAATTGTATGTCTGACCACCTTAACTTGGTCAAAATTCATGAATTATTTTTCTTTTTTAATCCTATAGTATGAAGCCTAGAATGTGATGCATGTTTGGATTCAAAAAAATGTGATACCGCTTGAAAGTTATAGATTTTTTCAATCACCCTATTGTTTAGGACTTTCATCGTAATTTAATAGAAAATGAATAATAATTATTTATTAAATTCAAATTAAAGCATAATTTATATTGGTAAAGCTAAGAATCTCTCTAAAAACCCTTTTTGTTTCATCAATTTTGGGTAAAAAGCCCCACATACCTACAAATACCCATAATATTAAGCAATTTGGCCCATCATGATCCCGCACATACCTGTGTACAAGAATTGCTATCACCACCGTGCATTGGGAGGACTTCCTTTTAGGACAACATTTTTAGTGTTAATATGTATTCATATGCATTGTATTTAAAAGTTCTTACAAACTAGAAATAAAAAACAAAAATACAAGGACTCAATCTCATTGGGCTAGTGGCTAATTAAAAAGCAAATGCATCAATTGCATTACTAAATTTCCATAGGTACATGAATGACTAGCACCACCATGCATTGAGAGGACTTCTTTTTAGGACAAAAATTTTAGTGTTAAACCATGTTGCATATACTAGTAATTTCTAAAGTATAATATGATACATAGTTTAATACTTAAATACTATTCTAAAAAGGATGTCTCCTCAATGCTATTAGGTCAAGCATCTCCATAAATTTGTCTCATGCCATCAAATATGGAACAAATGTTGCCTATTATTTGAAATATACCACCTTTTATTCTAATAGTTACTTTTAAAGTCTAGAAGAAATAATAACCAAGGCATGAGTATTGACATTATGCATTAGAGGAACATATGCAAATTTTATGGTTGTAGATGCAAAACCATCGTGGAAGGGAGGGGGAATTTAGAAAATTAAAAATTTGCATGCAGAGAAAAAGTTCTTACTATATCACTTATTGACAATAACCAAGATAAATATATATGGTAACATGTCTACAAATGTATATATGCATATCCAATCTCTATTCGATGCAAACTATCATGAATGGAAGGTATGATGCACTATTCAAGCAAGATTGTAGTGCTGCTACTGCCTATTGTTTTGCACAGTCCCTTCCTTCAGGATAGTCTCCATTGAAAAGAAGTTGAAATTTTTCATTGAACATGCATATGCACATATAAATTTATATATGTAGATATAGTAGAATAAATCCAAGAAAAAATACAATTAATCAACTACCAGGAAATGCAAAATGAAATAGATTGAAGAAATACTCACTGTCCAATGCACAAGTTTTCCCAAGACATCACAATCAACAATATAAATCGGATGCATATCTAGTGATCTGTTAGCTATAAATTATTGATTATTTTAGATGAGTAAAAAAAAAAAGAAATTACAAAACTCTACATCCACAAATACTTTTTCTAATAGTTATCCATTCCAAGAACCCAAGCATGTGGATATGTACATGAATTTGTAAATGTACCTATACATATGAAACATTTTCAATGGAGAGTGAAACCAATGGAAAGTGAAATCAACAATTCAAGGAGGACTGTAACAAACTTGCTTGCACGGTTGTGCATTATACCTTCACTCATTCCAATCACCATCCATAAAAGCTCAACATTTTATAGTGCACATGCATATATACATAGACATGTACATATAGAAATATAGTAATGAATATACAACATGCTTGCAAGCACCAAAGCAAAAGAAAAGAAGATCTACTATCCATCCTACCATATTGGGAATACAATCTTACCAGTGAACATTTCTATGTAAAAATAGATATAAATGTGGAATACAAAAGAAGGAAACAAGGCCTGCTCTCCACCCTACCATATTGGGTCATGAAGTGCCATGGGCTCTCACCAAACCCTCGAGCAAGAATATAGATTGTCCCTCACATTCATCAATGGTGGAAGAAATCCTTCTATTCACACATACTAAACATCTAATAGTTGCAATAATTCCATTTGAGAGCATTCAAGAAATAATGAACAGTGAATAGCAAATTTCAAATGGAAAAGTTTGAGAGCATTTAAGCAATAATCAATAGTGAATAGAAAATTTCAAATGGAAAACAAGGAAAGAAGATGTTCTCTCCACCCTCCCATATTGGATCATGAAGCTCCATTGGCTCTGACAGAACCCCCAAGTAGGAGTATATATTGTCCATCAGTTCTATCTATGGTGCAAACGTTATTGATTGGATTCATATAGAGGGACTTGTTGTTTGGGAACATTATTTCCTTAACATCTTTTGTTTTGTGGCCATCGTTGCAATGTAGTAAAATAGTTAATGTTATGTAATCCATGTTGTTTTGCAACCTAAAGTTAGAGAAGAATGCCCAACAATGCCTTACTGAAATTTGCAAATACTTTTAGTATCTTTGGTCATGTCATGACATTCCATGACCTAGTATGGAAGGGTAGACAATAGGCCTTATTATCTTGAGTTTTATTTTATAGTTTACATGTATAGATTGCTATCCTTCTGAGATAGAATTTACAAAAGAATTCAAATGTTTTAGGTTGTGGTTAGAATCTACTAAAATAGTTTACCTTATATAATTTATCTTAGCTTGCATTGACCATTTTCGCCACCACAGATAGACCATACAACAATAAATGTTCATGCAAAGAGGACAAGCTTCTATGAAGGTGCAAGTCCAACCATGTATTGTTAAATTTTTTGTGAAGCTAGTATCAACATATTTTCTATTTTTTACATGGGGCAACGACTTGAACATGAATAGAAAAGTGTTGGAAATGGCACTAATAATCACATTGATGCACAATGTAGGATCCATATGTACAAATATCTAGCTATGCAAAGGAAGTGAACACATGTGGATTGGACCAGAACTATTTTGAATATTACTTGACTTATCCTTCATAGGTTGTTGCAAGTTAATCACTTAACCTTTGATAACAAACTATTGATTATCAAAAAGTATGCTAGCACGTTGCAAAAGAGTATATTTTTTCTTGAAGAACAAATATTATTTTATCTATTGTCAACATCTTATGCCTATCATTTTGCAATGATATGTTACTATGCTTGTTTTTCTTTTAATGTTTCTCTTTGTCTGTTTTTCCCAAAGTTCAAATATTACTTGACTTATCCTTCTATTGCTATGCTTGCATTGCAGAAAAATACTTAATGTTATATGGGTTACATCTCATTGCATTAGATATTGTTGATTATTGTTCTTTGCATTGGAAGAAAATACTCAATCTTATACACTTTCTATTAGCTCCCATTGGGGATTGTTAATTATAGTTTTGTTGCTCATGCTATATTGTTTCATTCTACAGAAGGTGTTGTTCCAAAGGGTATATTCTTTTAATTTTTAAGCAACTTGTGTCCAGAAAGGATTTTTTTTGTATAGGTTTGTTACTATCAATTTTCAATGAGTTTGTCTTCAATTTTTGTGTGTTTGTGAGTATATTTCCAAGAGAATAATATATATATATATATATATATATATGTATATATGTATATATGTATATATGTATATATATATATA
>VDFB02189368.1:0-43586 GCA_007258455.2 Sequoia sempervirens
ACATACATACATACATATATATATATATATATATATATATGTACATGTATGTATGTATGTATATATAAAGTTGTGTCCATGGTGTGAGGTAACAACAAACATCAGTCTCCTTTCAAAGTGCAAACAATGGTAATCCTAATTCTTATTAGAATGCAATTAAATTATATATGTATGTATACACACGTGTTATTCATATATATATATGAATGTATGTATTTATGTATGCACATACATACATACATACATACATATATATAGATAGATTTAGATATATATAGAGACATGATGATTTGGCATTGTGGGTTAAGGTACATGAATTAGCATACAAATGAGCAACCAAGTAGAAAAAGTTATATTTGTTAGAAGTCCGATTTGTATGAGTTAATATCTCAGATTTAGTATTTGTGACTTTTGATTATCATAAATGATATCTCAGATTTATTTTGTTTTGATTAGTTTGACACGTACGACCAGTTCACTATTTGACATTTATATTTATGGTGTTGTTTTTTTGATACTCTTAAAATAAATGACTCAAAGATTATACAACATAAATGTTATTTGCAGAATTATAATATATACATTGTGTTCGATTCTTGTAGTTTTATGAGTTTTTGATACTATATTTAGGGTGTTCAATATGTAAGTTAAGTGTAGCATTCAATAGCATGCATTGTATTCACTTTCAAGTGCATATTCATGTGTAATTAGTGTAACTATAGATAAGGAAAATTTCCAAAGAAAACTAAATAAATAGGATAGTTATATGAGAGGGATTGTCTTTTATGTATATTGATCTTTTTCTCATTTATTTTATATCTCATCTTTTGGAAAGTGATTGTGAATCCTATTTAATGGTGTTTCCTCCTATAAAGTATGTTTATGAGTGATAATTCTAACCTTCCTTGCTATAGTATGTTTATGAGTGATAATTCTAACCTTCCTTGCTATAATAGTAACCCACAATTTTCCAAATCATCATGTATCATGTTTGTAGATATGTATGTATGTATGTATGTATCCATGTATTCAAATCAAAGAGAAGCATCCTCTGCACATTCCTCTAATATTTCAAGTCTTAGGTAGGTACTTATAGTTATTTTCATTTATGCAGTGTCTTCTTACTTTGCTTTATAACTAAATGAAAGGTCTTTTTGGTGATGGGTTTTTACTTTGCTTTGTGTTCATTTTCTATTATTTGTCATTTATTTCTGCAAATAGGTACATGTATTTATTTTTGTATGTTTTTGCTCATTTTTCAATTATTTTAGTGTTTATATCAGGGTTTATATTTGTCATTTGTTTTTTCTTATATGTGTTTATATTTATTTATTTTTGGTCATTTCTCAGGGTTGGTCATTTATCAGGGTTTAATATGTATATGTGTGTGTCTATATATATATATATACATGCATTTAATATATGTGTATATATGTGTATTATTTATTTAAAAACATATACACATATATACAAATACATATAGTTACTTACATATAAATACATATATACATGTATATATATACACAAATACATACACAAACACACACATATATATATGTCTATAACTCTGTTTACATACGTTTCGTTTGGCTATCCAATACAATATACTAGCATTTGTTTATATTTTTCTACTTTCCATTGCACATACAATAGGCTAGCATACATATATTTGTCATTTTACATTATGTGTCTCTTGTTCATTATCCTTTGAAAATGCAAACAATGGTACTAGTTGATCATTTACTTCTGCATCTTATTGAATTTGTAAATGAATGTGTATAATGATATATAACATAACTTATTGAATTTGTAAATGAATGTGTGCAATGTTTTATATATAACATTCTACACATTCCTTTGAATAGATTCAATACGTCATGTGTTTGAATTTGTAAATGAATGTGTACAATGTATTATACATTCATTTACAAATTATGTGTTTGTTGTCTCTTCTTCATTGAGAAGATTGATATCTATGTATGTATCCTTTAACTATCCTTTCAAGATGCTAACAATGGTACTGGTTAATCATTTTCTTTTGCATCTTTCATGACCCATGAAGGGTTTATTCGATGATTAAAAAATTATTACTGCTTGTTTATGAAATAAATCATTCCTATTACACTCCTTTTTGCCATGTGTTGTTTGATTTTGTTGGGTCATGGTGCTGGTTTCTTTTTACCACATTGTATTTATGTATGTATGTATGTATGTATGTACATACACACACACACAAATATATATATGTATATATATATGTGTGTGTGTCAGTAATGTGTGTGTGTGTGTGTGTATTGTGTGTGTATGTATGTATGTACCTTCCAAAGAGAGTGCACGGTAAAATGAGTGAACAGAATGGGATAGCCACAAAAAAATATTAGTCATATGCCTCAATCGGACCCCAAATGAAGATTAATTGGGGTGTAATGTGTTTGGTGTTTTGTGCTTTAGTAAGGAGATTAATATGTAGGAGTGATTTTATGGGCACAAAATGAGGATTTTATAAGGTGCTAAGCATTATGAATTAGACCCACATTGACTTTTGAGTGGATTTGAATGATAAAATGGTTTTAATTAAATGTTAATAGTGACACATTTAGGTGTTTTTTTTGTTTTGCAATGTATATTACTGATTTTTTGCAATGTATATGCATGTATATGTTTATATGAATACAGCCACATGTGCATGCTTATGTTTCTATGAATGTTTTGCATATATGCTTATATTTTATATACATATAGGCACAAAAAAAATCATAATAGATAAAATCCCCAAATAAACTTGTCAGATACAAAATATAGTGAAGAATTCAGTCATATCATCTCTAAAAACCTACGTAACTGGCAGCTACAAATTCAAATGCTATAACAAATTCATATTTGAAACACAACAATCAAATTGAATGCATTCAATTGTCAGATTCAAATTTCTAAATAAGAAGGACATCAGCCAGCAACATTCACAATTATTCTCCTCTACTAATATCCTCTCCATGCTACAAACCATTGGATGGCATCCTTTGCACATTCCTCACATATCAAAGCTTCATGAGAAACAATGATTATAAGTTGATTAAATCTTGGTATACAATTCTATTAACATTTATATGTTTTTGCATATATTTATCTATTCCATATGGATCTTTTAATATGTTGAACATGATTAATTATGTGCTATTGTACATGCATTATTTCAAAGGTCATATGATGTTTGTATGTTACTAGCCTCAGTTGTGACTACCCGTGGTTGTAAATATTTTCTTGCAGGCATGGGAGAACAAGGAGAGGTGGTGCAACAATGTTCATGGTGGGAATTTTGGTAATTGTGTTTGTCAAAACACCAAATAATTAAGGATTTTTTGTTCAAATGGCTCTAAGTTTCAATTATTGTTCTATATTTTTGACTAACTAGTATAATTTTTATTTATTTTAATAACTATTGTCCATGTTTGTTTGTTCTATTATATTTGTTTGTTGTCGCAAGCATGTCAAATTGTAAGATTACATTTCACGTAAAGTCTCTCAAGACTTTACTTTGGCTGCGACCCGGTAGACATTGTGTTCATTTATAATGTTCATTTTTATCATTCATTGTATACTTACATTTACAATTTACAATTAGATTGATTTCCAAGTGTATGTGTTAAAAATTTTATAATTTCAAATAGATTAATTTATGGATATGTTGCATATAGATGTATAGATATATGTATGCATATACTTAGTTGTGTATACATATGTAGAAACGTGAAATTGACATCATGCATTTTATTAGGTCATATTCATCCATTCATCAAATAAATAAACTTTATTTATCAATATCCTAAAGCCATCAATTTAAATTAAATAAATCAACTTGATCCTAACATCACCCTCCTTGATTAAATAAATCAAACCTTTATTTAATTAAGTCTAAAATCACCTTCCATGCCTTTTGATTTAAATAAATTAAAATATTTAAGTCAAAAGGGTCAAATCCCCTAATCATCAGTTAATATAATCTAATCATAATTAATCTAACCTAACTACCCATCACATCCTCCTTTTCCCACTTGCACCAATAAAGAATTTTAATTCATTTATAAATTCATCATTTTCCATCAACGTCACATCTTTGAGGAATATTCCCTCAAGTTTGAATTCAAAAAAAAGTTGACATGTGCATCCAACAAAGCATTTAAGAGGTCTTACATGTCTCTTACATGTCCCTTTGCAAAGGTCAAACTTAGCATTTAACTCTCATTTTCAAATTTGAATCTCCCCCTCTTTGACACATTGGCCAAAACTTGCACATTCCTCAACCTATCACAATGTGACAAGTGGCTTCATTTCATTGGTCAAATTATTATCCCACATTTATCTATTTTGAACACTCTTAGCATTTGAAATTTTATAAATAGTTGGCTTATTGTTCATTAACCCATCCACAAAGCTTATGCAAAGTCACTCTCTTCAATTGAGAACTGATTTTGTCCAATTCACTCCATCTTCAAAGCATTTTATCATTTAGCTTATCTAAAGGGGTTGGGAAAGGGCTATTTTCCACATCAAAATAACACCAATCCCCCTATAAGATGCTCATTTGGTCATTTGAATAATGTTTCATTGGTTTAGTTTGCTTTCATGCTTTGTTTCTATTATTCTTGTGTTCAAATGAATTTTATAGGGAATTTGAGGTTTGCTGGTTTTGAATTGACTAACAATTAGTTGTAGTATTTGTTTGATTGAAAAAGCAGATTGAGGGTTCAAATTATGGCGCTAGAAGGAGGGAAATTGTTCTAATCCATTTCATTTGTTTTCTGCCATTGAAATTCATATCACTACGATGCTCTTAGTAATCTTACTTCCACATTTTTAAATTGTTAGCTATTAAGATGATGAAACTGTGGGCTGTCCCAATAGATTCATATGACTACTCTTTTCTTATTTTTCTTTTAAACAGGCACACATCCCACTTGTGCTTAAGCGTCCATGTCTAAATAGTAGCTTTCAATACATTTTGTACTATTTTTTGTGTTCCGTGCATTGAAGATACTTCTCTTTTTCTTCTCTATTGTTAACAATGTATCACTACATAGTCACTATCTGAAGATACTTTTCTTACATCATGGATTTCAAGGCACAACTATCTCCACCTCAACTCGTTTGCAAGCCACATTTTATGGACATTACCTAGCTAACTTGCTTTGACAATGATCCAATTTTATAAAATTGGGCTTTGTTCATGTTGTCTTTTCAAAATTTGAAAGAAAACATTGAAAATCTCTAAGGTACGCAACTACTAGCATTGAAGGCTAGCGTAGAAGATGCATCACACCTTTTCCTATGCCTTAAGTAATCTAAAAGTCAGAAAGATTGTTTTATTTCTTGAAGCTCTGTAACTATTCAGTTATGGTAATAGTCGCAGATTGTACCCATTTCACATAACATTGGCCCTCATGTTTTATTTATTGAAGCTTTGTAACTATTCATTTATGGAGTAGGCCGAGTTAATGATGTCGTTGAGAATCAAAACAATGAATCCATCTTGCCAGCCCAAGTCAAAAGTTTGCTGAACCCAAGCTTTGTGCCTGCCAATTACATTGAATTCAAAGTATCTTCATTTGGTGGAACACTTAAATGGTGGATAAATGATTCATTCTTCTATGTGCGTCCTTTTCTGAGACATCTTAAATCTGATGCATGCCTCACCTAATCCCCCACATTTCTTTTCTACATGTACATGTTATCACTTAATATTGTGGAAACTCAACTTTATGCCTTCCAATGGAATTTACTTGAAAGCTTGAAAGCATGCTAAAAATATGATACTTTCTTCTTTTGAAAAGACGTTTTGGCATATTTCAGGTGTTGCATTGATTTGATTTCTCTTACAAATTTATTTGTGATATTCATACGCTATCTCTTGCCTGTGCATTAACTTTTCCATGATTTAATTTGAATTGTTCGATTAAGACCAGATTTGGTTTTTTCTCGAGATCATAATGGATATTGAGCTTTCTTTGCATCCACACTTCTCTTATTTTGAACTATTTTTAATCGGTTGCTTTCTTTGTATTACATCACATCAAACAATAACATCCTTTTGACATTTTTATCTTTTGATATGATTAACATGCTAACTTCCATCTACCGTGATGACCTTGTGGTGCGTAGGTAGTCAAAGTTTTCATCACATGACCAATGAGAATTGCAAGGCGTGTAAGAGACATAGTGTTGTAAAAGCTGTTTGTATCCTATTCGAAGAACTCCTCTTTTGGTGCAAGCATACTCAATGCTATTCAAATGATGTTGAATTCGGTTCTACACCTACCCATGCCAAAGCAAGAGTATCAATCAACTTCATTAATCACATATCTTGTTGTGGGGCCATCGACATCATTACCACTTTTGATACTTTGTTATAGAGATCTAAATGGGTGATTATATGTAGAATAATCTACAACTTCATGTTTATACGCCTTAATGAGAACATGGTAATATCATTAGTACGCATCATCCATTCAATGCAAAGTATTCAAAATATTCTCTAGGAAAATGATAGGTAGGCCTATGCATTTATCTCACACACTGATTGCTTATGTAAGCTTGCAGATATTTCTTGTGAAATAGGTTAAAAGTATCTTTTAGGCATTTTGTCAAAGGGCAGACAGTGAGGACACTGGCAAAGGTTTTCAAGAAGAAATCAAATGCATTAATTTTTATGATATGCTTGAGATATGGCATTTTCATAAGATTTCAATCCTTCTTGTCATCTTTCCTACTCTGGATATTAATATAAAATCTTCTTTAGGCATGCAGTTAAACAAATTATATTCTTTTTCTATCATTAATGGATTTTTGTTTCCATTTTTTTATTAATGATGTTATTTCTACATTGATCGATGCCCATTAAAAAATTTGTTGTGTTTTAAATTCAAAGAATGCTTTCTTGACATAATTTTTTTTTAAGAACATTCTTGAAGGGAATACCATGCAAGGTCTGGTAAATGTGATGAATCTGCCATATTGGTCTTTGGCACCATATATCAATGTACATCAAATATAATCTTTGTTTTCAGGTTGTTGCTCGCCAAGCATAAACACTCGTATTTTTTTGAGCATTGGTACCAATGCTTTCTTTCTCATTTTAGTCATTAGCTTCACATTGTACATAATATTAATCATGTCCAAACCAATGCTGCAACCACCACTAGGATGACAATGTGAGTTGTGCTAATGTTGGTTGTCAGTCTGAAATTTGGCTTATCTAGATGCCAGCTATTGTTGACTGACAAACAACGGACTACCACCAACAATTATTATTGTTCCCACACGCTTGCACCTCAACAAGGAGAATGAAGGTGCCTCAATTCAAAGCTTTGGCATGCTTGTACTGGGCCATTTGTGTCTTTACCTACTCTTGGGACATGCATTATTTATTTTCCTCAAGGACATAGGCTAGTGAACAAGCTAGCTTTATCTACGTGTTGTAGCTTTACTTTGCTGGTGTAATAGAGTAGGAGTGTTATTACTATCTTAATCAATTTTTTATTGACAAAAGACAAATCTAATGAGATTTTGCAGACCTAGCTTATCTTTGCAAATCAACATCATTGTGGAAAGTGACCATGCAATTAATCTGATTGCAATTACTGTAGTGTTTACTTGAGCCATCATATTTTACACCTCGGAAAGGGGAAAATCATTTTCTATTTGAGTTCAATAAAGTTGTTAATCTATATTTGATTTTGTTTTACTAACTTCTAATTGTTGGGTGCAGATTGCTAAGGTGGAATCTATCAATCAACTCTTAATAAATTTTATCTACTTCTCATGAAGACAAATAAATCACAAGAAGATTTGTGTTGGAAAAGAGGACATTGAAATTGAAAAAGAATTTCTAAATGCTTATTGTAATAGCTTGAAACGTCCATTTCATACTTTTGTTTTATGTTTCAAGTCAACTAGATCATTGATTTTCTTTCAAAGATGGGCTAAAGCTGAACATTACAAACCTACTAGAACTTGATTTTGGATTAAAATTGAACAAAGAAACTTCAAACTTGATATTGGTGTTTTAAAATGAACTCATCATTGCTTTGGGATATAAAACGAACATGTGTCTTTTATGCTTTGTAATCTTTTTTGCAAAATAATCTCATCTAAAAAGGCATATGTACTTCTCTCAAACTTCATAGTGATCTTGAGAATCAAAATTATTTTTGATGACACTAAGTTGCATAAAATATTTCCTCCACACTTCATTTTGGGTTTAAAAATTGAACAAAACACTTTGCGAGTGTGAGTAAACTTATTGAATGTGTTTTCCCTTTGTTTCTAAGCAAAAGGTTGGTAGAGACTATATGAATATGTTGCTTGTTTTTGTATGTTTATCCTAGAGGGCCTGCCTTGGGGAAAAGTACTCACCCAAGGGAACGACTCAACCGGTAACACTCTAAAGCCAAGAGTATTTCCAGCCGAGATATAAATGTGGATATTGGAAGAAACACCAATATCACGCGGTTGACTCTGACAAGAGATGGATCCGAAAGGGGACTCTTGTTGTATGGGTAAATCTCCATGAACAAAAAGTCTGAATTAGAAACCTTGTTTTGTAGTGGCCTATTTATCCATTGAGCGAGTTTATCAAAGTGGTGCATTGGAACTTTGATTCCAAGAAGTTGCCGCGCCTTACGATCTTAGTTTAAAATCGCCTAGAGTTTAAGTCTTCATTCTTAACATACCTTTATATTTTTCCTTGGTTGCATGTAAAATCATCTCTTCTACTATGAAGGGCATGAGGCAAGCCCACCAAGAAAAATGTACCAATTGAGCTATGATGTTATATTGCTTGTAAGTCAGTTTTGAAACCGCGGTCTTAGATCCAAAAACATTGAAACCAACATTTCCAATGAATCATCAAAATTTCAAACCCTTTGGAAGGAAAAATACCTTTGAAAATTCCTCGTGTTACTGCTTGTCCTTAGGGGTTCTTATCCCTAGAAGGTTTCGAAACACTAGGACCTATATCTCAACTTTTTCATTCCAAAGTCAACAATACGAAACTATGCTCTTGAAACCTTGACTTTCACACAATGGACCTTGTGGAATGAAAAGGAATTGAGATGAACATTTAGTTTGAAAACTAAGAAGAAAAGAGAGAAGTGTGTTTGGTAAAGCGAGGAGTCATTAACGAGATTAACTCAAATTGGACCTTACATAGCGTTTTATCTTTTTTATATCTTCGAGAAAATTAATGGTCTTTTTGGTTTTGAACTACTCTTAGAAAAAGAATTTTTCTTCACTATCTTAATTCTAGTAGAAAGGTCAGCTGTAGGTTCATTTAGGATCAAATCAAACGCTTCATCCATTCCAAACATTTATCATCTCATCCCACAAACAACTTTAGAGTTTTGGAAACATCATTTTAGACTTGGGTAAATCATCAAAATCAAAATCACCTTGTTTAGTTAGGTGTATGGGAATGCATCCTTTCTCATACATTTAATTAAATTAGCAATCCTTTGAACATGTTCATCTTAAGATCACATCCAACATTTGGGATTTTATTCGACATCCCATTAAATTTCTAAGTCAGAGTAGTCCGAGTTCACAAATGTTCAACATATCATTCCCCTTTCATGTTGTCATCATTTCCCTAAACACCTTGAAATTCACTTTTGCAGCAAGGTCAAAACACAAGAAGAACATGTATGGAATATAAAATTGATCCATACATCATGAGTAAACCAAGTCAACTAAAATTTCAAAGCCTTACAATGCCGATTGATTATCAACACTCACATCTATGCAATCCGTACATGGGATCATTATCTCCTACAAACCTTGATGGTACAACAAATGTGAGTATGTCCAGTCAAAAGTTTGGAACACCTTTCCCGATGATAGATTTAAATCCAAGTCCAAACCCTACAATTCCCTGGTGAACAATCAATGCCTTTAAGCAAGACATTTATCATCCATAAAATGCTAGCAGAAATGTAGATATACCAAGTAACTTTACAAAACTGTAGAACATTTGAATCAAACTTAGTAAACTTTGGATGAATATGTTGCAAATCCTTTAAAATGCTATTTGAAGTCAAAAATATGTTAGCGAGCTCCAAGTCAAGGTAACACCATGCAAATCCATGAAGTTACCTAAAATCAAGGGAATGTGATTTAACATCAAAATGTTCATTTCAGCCTTTATAATGCCGAATAAGCATCTTCCATTAGGAGAACCCCATTGTCCACAATCGTTTGTCTATAATCCCAGCCACAAACCTACAAACATACATTAGAATCAAACTTGAACAAAAGCCAAATCAACTATATCAAGGGTGACAAAGGTCAAAATCAGATCAAATTTTGCACAAAAACTTTGCTTCACATGCTAAACTAATTAAATTATTGAGCCAAGAGATATCTTCACTCCAAAATCAATACACCCATCCATTGGTTAATCCATGTCATCAAAGCAGTGAGTTGTGTCCACAATAATGTCAAGAACAATATTTCCAATGTCAAGGAGTTATTAGATATCAAGATCCAAAGCATCAGCTTAACAAGAGCCAATTACCATCCTAGAAGAGATCAATCCACAGCATCTTGAAGACCAATCACACATCTCAAAATAGTACTTACAGAATCAATTTAAAAGTACAAATATCCACATGAAACAAATGTGAAAATGCACACCATGGGAACAAATTGAATTAGATCCGCAACAATTGGTACAAGAAAATCTCATCAAGCTCCCTGTCTATGGGAAGTATCAAGAACCCCTAGTTAAACCACCAGGGTATAATGAGGATCACCATTGTGATTATGAAAAAATAAAGGGACACACAACATCAAGTTGTATTCGACTCAAAAATCTCATCCAAGACTTCATTGATCAAAAAATAATAACTATTGGGGACAATGATGAAGATCCAACCACTACTCATAATGATGAAAATCTCTCAACCACAACCATTGAGAACAAGGGTCAAGACCAATCCATCACTGAGCACCTTAAATTTGTGTCTACTTCATCCAATGATCAAATCAACATATGTCAGGAATCACTTTTCAATCATGATCAAAATCTACCAACAATACCCAACAATGATCCAATTCAAGAAATATCAACATCACTTGACTCTATGGTTGAATACATTCACAATCTCTCCACCACAATTGCTGAAAACAATGTTCAAGATCTCTCAATTAAGGAGCATCTTGAAGATGTTTTCACCCCACCCGATGATCAAATCACCATACATCAAGAGCCACTTTTTAGTGATCTATTTCAAGGAGTGTTAGGATTATTTGATCCTATTGACATAATGCAAGATCCATTCACCTATGATCATGTTGAAAATGTCTCTACATTTCCTTATGAGTTAGAGGACATATCTCAATAATTTATTCCAAAGCATGATCAAAATATTTCACTAAAGTCTAGAAATCGTCCTTTCCAAGACATATTGACATCCTTCGACCTCATGGTTGCAGCTATTGAAGGAGTCTTCAACTCAACATTTGATCCAAGTCCACTAAAAGTTGAAGAGGCTATTGAGCCAATTCCCATGTCTAATGAGGACATCTAAGAACCTTTTATAAGCAATCCATTCTTTGAAATTGACCCATGTCAAGAACTTGATGCAAAGCGTGTTGAAAGAAATTTTGAAATCGTTCAAGATCAAGAATTCATATCTCCAAGATACTACAATGATCTAATGGACACTCTCTTATCTACACAAGATGATCATATCCACAAAGCACATAATCCTCCATCTACCCATGAGATGCTTTCTGTGAATGGACATGTAGATGAACTTCATTAAGAATAGGATTCCTTTACTCCTGATATTATTACAAAAAAAGAGCAGGTTATTAATTCCTACAGTCAAACTAATTTATACACATCAAGATTAGATATATCCCAAATTCAAACAGAGGACATCAGGTATATGGATATCCAACATTATCCACTCAAGGAAACAAGTCAAATAGAATAGTATAATCCAAAGTTAGTAGAGAAGAAAATTGAAACAATGTCTATAGTGGTCATTTATTAGAGAATGCTTACTGAACAAGACATCTCATAACAGGAAAAATCAAGGCACGAAGGTAATAATTCCGCAATGCAGGGGGCAACTATGTCTCAAGCAAACATCAACATAGGGAGCACAAATAATCCTTATGATGAAACCGATGCCAATACTACAACAAGCCACATCATGGATCTTCTTCCACCCATCACCCCATCCATGAATTGGGACCAACTTCGAAAGAAAGATTTGAATCAAAGTACAAAGAATGTTATCAAAGAAAAAGAAGCTGAGAAGCATAATGGACAAATCAAATACGCATGGATACCAAAACATACAAAGAAAGATTATCCCTATCAAACTCCATCAATCAAAGAAACTATGGGGAAAAATAAAAAAGGGAAAATTACCCATCGTAGATGTCCACAATGGAAAAATTTGGCTTCCCAAGCCACGTACAAAGTGTATCAAGTAGTTGGTCCTAATTCCACCCACACTTTCGTATCCACCCATCATTGCTCATCATCCCAAGTTTGGAGAGTCAAAGATTCCAAGCTATCAACCAATCCATATTTTATCCCTAAACACACTCGATCCATGCCTCCACGCATGATATCCAATTCTCAAATTGACCATGTATTGGTAATGACCCTTCATCATAAGGATTTAGAAGGCACTCTATCGCGATGTGCGCACAAAGACAAAGTCAACTCCAATATCAATGAAGTAGATCAGGAATCTCAAAATTTGTATTCAAGTGCATATATCTTGGCAAAGCAACTTCTTCAAGCAGGATATCAATGGAACATTATGACAAAAGCATCTACATCAACACCACTAGGTGGGTCAACATGAATCTTTCAAAAAAAAAATCAAAAAATATGAAAATCCAAAAAAAATCAGAAAAGGGATTGGAAACAATAAAGAAAAAAAATCGTCCTCTAGTGAAAACCACATGGGTGGTGCTTGGGGCAAGACCATGACAAAAACCTGGCAAACACGCATTATGTGTAGAATCGAGTATCTAAGTGCACCACTTCAAGTAAAAGCATCTCATCCCATCCGTAATAAATCGAGTATTCCATCCATCTTATCCATAATAAATCCATTAATCCATAAACCATTTATCTAATCCATTTTTATCCATGTGCATATATCTACATCCATCATCCGAGTTATCTTGATCTTGATGAAAGTTTGGAGGCACACTTTACACTTGCTTACGATAAACATCTTAACATGGGTCATTTTCATTGATCCTATCCTACCCATGTTATCTAAGCCATGGAGCATTATCCAATGAGCATTCCTCTATTCAAAAACCTTATCTTATTGCAAGATAATCCAATCATCCATCCATGACATTCCACACATTGCTAGACATTGGGGGAAAATATTTACATCTTGCTTCAGGAATAAATCTTGATCTATATCCTCCAACTTATGTAGTGATCTGAACATTAGAAAATGTGAAATAAAATTGGTCCACCACTTGTGAGCAAAAATCTGAATCACTAGCCCATGGCACATTTTGACGAGAAGACATTCCTTATCAAGTCTTCACCTTTCATCGAACATCAATCCGAATAATCACTATCAGTCGAATCTAATTTGCATGTCAAACGTCACATCAAATCATTCAAACAATTTTTTTTCCAAATCAAGCTTCATCAGTCATGATCAATCAAATCCAATCAAAAAATCATCATCTTGAGATAGCCTTGTGTTGCTTAACACTATCTATGCATTGTTGTGTATCCTCAACAATGTTATCATCATCAACCCGATTGACATCTCAATATTTGTGTTGCTTAAACACTATCCTTGCATTGTTGTGCATCCTCAACAATGTTATCATCATCAATCCTGATCAATCAATCCTTGCATTGTTGTGTATCCTCAACAATGTTATCATTTGTGGATGCCAAATCTACAAATGGTTAGAAATATTAACATAATAATATCATGCTAGTCATTTGAAACACATTTAAATTCAACATCCCTATGAAATACTTGACTATGATAAAATATGCAAACTAAATAAAATAATAATAATGAAATGCAAGCATATAAAAACATAATCAAAACTTTATTTCATAGTGGATTGGTGCTATTGTTGAAAATAGCCCTTTCCCAATCCTTGATAGATAAGCTAGATGATGATGATAAGATGGGAAAAATCAGTTCTCTTGAAGAGAATGACTTTGCATGAAGATTGTGGATGGAATTGTGGAGGATTTGATAAAATATGAAGCTTCTCATTTATAGATTATCAAGTTGAAAGAATGCCAAACATGGAGGATGTGGGACTAAAACCAAGCCAACGAGAAAAGGACACTTGTCAACTTGCCATAGGTTGAAGAATGTGCAAGTTTTGGCCAATGTGCCCAAGAGAGGGAGATTTCAAATTTGAATTTGAGAGTTAATGCTTAGTTTCACCTAAGTTGCAAGGGACATGTAAGAGACATGTAAGGCCTCATAAATACTTTGTTGGGTGTACATGTCCACTTGTTTTTGAATTCAAATTCTAGGGAATATTCCTCAAAGATGCCATGTTGATAGAAAATGAGGGTTTTAATAAATCAATAAATTGATTTATTTGTGCAAGTGGCATTATCTAGAGGATGTGATGGGTGATTAGGTTAGGCTAATTAGGATTAGGTTAGCTTAATGATGATTAGGATATTTTGAATTTGATGACTTGAATATTTGATTTATTTAATTCAGAAAAGGATGGAAAATGCATTTGGATTTAATTAAATGAATGTTTGATTTATTTGATTAAAAGGTTGATGATAAAGTTTATTTAATTTTAAATTAATGACCTTAAGAGATGGAAATTAATGGGATTACCTGATGAATGGATGAAGGTGAACTTGATTAATTGATGAATGGACCTAATGTGAAACCTAGTTTATTTGATGAATGAACCTGATTGACTGCATAATGTTAATTTTGCATGTATACATTTTTCCCCTCTTTGAAGCAATGTATTTGTTGCATTGGTTCAAAGAATAAACTTGTCGTGATCAAAATTCAAAAAAATTCTAATTTTTTTCAAAAAAGTTTTCTATTTTTTTCAGTTGCCCCAGCGGAAAGAAGTACACTGGTACATTGCCCACTCAAGAGATCGAGTGAAAAGATTTGATTTGAGGGTCGATCTCGTGATAAAGAGGTTCAAAATGGATGGTCATGGATGATGATGCAAATGAGATGATTTTAAGATGCTTAGAATAAAAAATCTATATTATCCTAAACAACTTAAATGATGATATGTTGTGAAATGGATGAGATTGATGATGTGATATGTTGTGATTATGCAAATGTATGATTTATGGAAATGTGATGATTTATGAGATGCTTAGGCTAATAGATCCATATTATGATGATGATATGTTGTGATTATGATATGTAGAATATTGGTGGTTTGTGGATGCAGGATGGATGCCCTAGTGATGATGATTAACTATTCATGACGTGATGTTAGTGCAGAGAAGAAGACAAGAGGATCCAATCAAGCCAACTTTATGAGAGATGATGATGATGATAGATGATGATGATTTGCTTATCAAGGATTGGGACTTTAAAAGGGATACTTACCTTATGTTTGATTACACATGTAGATACGATGCATCAAGGTATAAAGAACCAGGATGGCATTGTACCTAGTGTGATGGACTTTGAATCGACAAACAGATAGGAGTATTCTTGTTCACACTTGACATATAGAAACCTTGCTAGGACATACCTAACAAAGCAGGTATTCTCCAAGTTATTTTACAAGAACGTCCAACAAGCACAACAGGCAAAAGATAATGATCATTTCCCCATTCGTATCTCTCTAAATCCTTCATTCGGATATCATCGAGAGGTCCTTGGAATGAGCACAATAAGATAAATGAAAAGAAAAGATCAAGTACTTAAACAAGTCAATGTTCTTCATATCTCTAGCCAAAGGGATGTGTTTTGATAGCATAAGAATCCAAAGTGATATCCAAAATGATGCCCATTGTCAGAATGTTATATCTTAGGACATGCATTGTATAGGACGATGATGGTTTGATAAGTTGATTGATAGGTTGTTGATATAAAGTTGACTGACATGTTTGAAAATGATCAAGAGTTTGATTTTGTTTTAATTCTTTGTTGTTTCGATTTAGATTTTACGATTGAAGTTTTATTTTTCCAATTGCTGTGATTGTTTCTATTTGTTTTGCTAAAGGATGAAGGTGACGATCAGTTTAATATGGATGATTGATTATTGCGGGCGAAAGCGAAACACGACGGGTGGATTTTTTCAAATATTTGGATGTTTTTGATGTTTTGAAATTTTTTGAGGTTGTTTTTGGTGTTTTTGAGAGTTTTACAAATGTTTCAATTTTTTCAATTTTTGCAATGTTTTGGGGTTTTGTGTTTTTTCAAATGTTTTTTGGATTTTGATATGTTTTCAATGTTTTTGGATTTTTCTTGATTTTTGACGTTTTGGATATGGACATGTGATATCAGTGCTCTGTTTGGGATTTTTGTTGAAAACCAAGCTAGGGTTGACTGATCAAATCGATGGATTGATGATGATGATGATAATAACATTGTTGAGGATACACAATAATGCAAGGATTTGATTGATGAGGATTGATGACAATAACATTGTTGAGGATGCACAACAATGCAAGGATCGATGATGATGACATTGTTGAGAATACACAACAATGCAATGATAGTGTTAAGCAACACAAGGATTATGATGGATTGATGATGATAACATTGTTGAGGATACACAACAATGCAAGGATTGATGACAATAACATTGTTGAGGATGCAGAAAAATGCAAGGATATCCTGATGATTTCTTCATTGGATTTGATTTGATCATGATTGATGAAGCTTGGTTTGAGATAAAAGATGTTTGAATGATTTGATGTGACGTTGAAGGATGTGTTAGATGCAACTGATATTGATTGTTTGGATTGATGTTCGATGAAAGATGAAGATTGACAAGGAATGTATTCGCATCAAAATATGCCATGGGCTAGTGATTCAGACTCTAGATCACAAATGCTTTGACCAATTTGGTTTCACATTCGCTAATGTTTGGATCGCCACATAAGTTAGAGGATATAGATCAAGATTTATTCCTGAAGCAAGATGTAAATATCTGCCCCCAGTGTCTAGTAATGTATGGAATGTCATAGATGGATGTTTGGATAGGTGTACGGATTGAGGGATATGGAAAGCATGAAAAGGATTATTTTGTGATAAGATAATGTGTTCAAACAAAGGAATGCTCATTTGGATAATGCTTCATGGCTCAGATAACACTTGGTAGGATAGGATCGATGAAAATGACCCATGTCAAGATGTTTACCATAAGCAAGTGTAAAGTGTGCCCCAAACTTTCATCAAGATCAAGATAACTCAGAATATGGATGCAGATGGATGACAATGGATTGGATAGATAGTTCATGGATGAATGGATCTATTATGGATGAGATGGATGGAATACTAGATTTATTATGGATGGGATGAGATGCTTTCTCCTGAACTAGCGCATCCAAATGCTTGATTCTACACATGATGCATGTTTTCTAGGTTTTCATCATGGTACCTGCCCAAAGTGCCACTGAAGTGGTTTTCACTAGATGACGATTTTTTCTCTTTATTGTTTTCAATCCTTTTTCGAATTTTTTTTTGTATTTTTTTTTTTAATTTTTATTTTCTTCTAAAAGATTCATGTTGAACCACCTGGTGGCATTGATGTAGATGCCCGCGTCATAATGTGCCATTGATATCTTGCTTGAAGAAGCTGCTTTGCTAAGATACGTGCACTTGAAT
The DNA here is from genome assembly GCA_007258455.2 of Sequoia sempervirens. Taxonomy (NCBI): domain Eukaryota; kingdom Viridiplantae; phylum Streptophyta; class Pinopsida; order Cupressales; family Cupressaceae; genus Sequoia; species Sequoia sempervirens. The sequence goes on from VDFB02189368.1 coordinate 17,856, forward strand.
GCAACTTTTGAGATTCTTGATTTTCTTCGTCGATACCAGAGTTAACTTTGTCTTTGTGCGTACATCATGATAGAGTGCCTTTAGAATCCTTATGATGAAGGGTCTTTGCCAATACATGGTTAATTTGAGAATTGGATATCATGCGTGGAGGCATGGATGGGGTGTCTTTAGGGATAAAAGATGGATTGGTTGACAGCTTGAAATATTTGATTCTCCAAACTTGGGTAGATGAGAAATGATGGGTAGATACAAAAGTGTGCATGGAACTAGGACCAACTGTTTGATACACTTTGTACATCACTTGAAAATCCTACTTTTTCTTTTGTGGACACTTTTGATAGATACTTCTTCTATTTTTATTTTTCCCCATAGTTTCGACCGATGGAGTTTGATAGGATGACTTTATTTTTTTGGTATCCATTTTATTTAATTTGTCTCGACATTCTTAGAGCCAAAAAAGGTAAATCAAATGTGGTTTTTATCAGTACTTGTAGGTGTGTAGAGGAGACTCAATAGGCATGGTTTAAATCTAACAAGGTTCTATCTATACTTGATCAACTTTAATTAAAAATAATTTAAATGAACCTTTAAAGTCATAAATCATTGTATTTCTAAAATATGTGATTTCGTGCAAAATCAGGATGTCCCAAAAAGTGTAACCCATTATTGTATAGCAACTCTTCTTTTTGTTTTATTAACGCCCTTTGGTGATTTGATTCAAATTCTTTCTTTTGACGTTGGTCCCAATTCATGGATGGATGATAGGTGGATGAAGATTCGTATGTGTTGTTGTAGTATTGGCAATGGTTTCACCATAAAGATCATGCTCCCTATGTTGATACTTGCTTGAGACAAAGTTTCCAATATGGTGGTAGTAGTAACCTTGCTTTGATTCCACCTAACCCAAGAGCTCTGTTTAAATGCACTTCTCGATATGACTACACTGTGAGGTGATGTTGTTTCAATTTGTTGCCCGCTTAAATCTAAATTATAATTTCTATCTAACTTGTTTCTTGAGTGGATAACACTACATCCACATACCTAATGTCCACGTGAATTTGGGATATATTTAAATCTTGATGTTGACAACTCCGCTGACTGTAGGAATCAAGAACTTGCTCTTTTGTAATACTATCGAGTAAAGCATCCTATTCTGAATGAAGATCATCTTATGTGTTCCATCTCGTTGTAAAGCATCTCATGGGTAGATGGAGGAGTATGTGCTACATGGATATGATCATCTTGCATAGATAGGAGAGTGTCCATTAGATTATTGTAGTATCTTGAAGATATAAATTCTTGATCTTGAATAATTTCAGAGTTGCTTTTGACATGCTTTGGATCATGTTCTTGACATGGGTCAGTTTCAAAGGATGGATTGCTTAGAAATGGTTCTTGGATGTCGTCATTAGGCATGGGGAAAGGCTCAATATCCTCTTGATATTTGAGTGGACTTGGATCAAGTGTCAAGTTGAGGATTCCTTCAGTATCTGCAATAATGAGTGTGGTAGAAAAAAGTGTTGATGGCTTTTTCACTGTTCTTAAGTGGGCCTATAAGGAAGTTTGTGATTTGAGTGGCCGTAATAGAGATTTCAGCAATAGAGTCACAGAGTTGGAGCAAAAGGTAAGCTGGAGCCATAATGAGAATGATGGACAAGACACCCCCTTAACGGAGAAAAGACAACAGTTGCAGGAGGAAAGATTAACTAGGTTGGAGAGCAATATGTCCAAGATAGGCCAAAATATCAGGGCCACTGTGGTGCATAATCATAAAATTGCCAGGCACAATGCCATTATCATTAACGCTATGGTGGAAAAGTTAGAAAAAAATCAAAAGGGCTCGCTGGTCATGGACTTGGATGCGGACAGAGGTTGTAGCAAAGCTGTTGTTGAAGGGATTTCAACTCGCACCTGGGCTAACATGAAGAGGAAGGCCCCTGCTTCTCCACATACGGTTCAAATTATCAAGTAGGGATTACAAGATATGAGTGAAGTTGAAAAGGAAGCCGAGGAGCTGATGAACATCTTGGAGTAGTGTTGTTGTGGTCATCTCTGGCTTTTTGGCAGTCCTTTTTTGGACCCTGTTGTCTCTTTTTTGCTGTCGTTTCCTTTTTGGGACAGCTATCTGTTTGTTTGGACTTTTTTAGCTCTATCTTTGTATGTTTAAACTTTGTGGTTTCAGGTTCCTGTAAAACTTGTTTTTTCCTTTTCAAAAACCATGAGGTCAAAGGGGGTCAACATGTCTTGGAAAGGACCATTGCTAAACCTTAGTGGAAGATTTTTATCTTTCTTTGGAATGAATTCTTGAGATATTTCCTCTAACTCATAAGGTGATGTAGAGACATTCTCAATATGATCATAGGTGGATGGGTCATTCATTATGTCAATAGGATCAAATAATCCTAACACTCCTTGAAATAGATCACTAAAAATTGGCTCTTGATGTATGGTGAGTTGATCACTGGATGGGATAAAAACATCTTCATGGTGCTCATCAATGGAGAGATCTTGACCATTATTTTCAACAATTGAGGTGGAGGGATTTTCAATGTTTTCAACCATAGGGTCAAATGATGTTGACATATCTTGAATTGGATCATTGTTGGTTGGTGGACTTTGATTGAAAAGCGACTCTTGACATATGTTGATTTGATCATTAGATGAAGTAGCCCTGACAACTTCAAGGTGCTCGGTGATGGATTGATCTCGATACTTGTTCTCAATAGTTGTGGTGGAGAGATTGTTAGTGTTATCACCAATGGTTGAATGTTCATCGTTATCCCCAATAGTTGTCATTTTTCGTGTTTGTTCTTGTGTTTGTTGGGTAGTTTGAGAGGCTTGGGCAACTTGAGAGGCTTGTTGCACTTGTTGAGCTTGTGTTTCTTGTTGTGTGGCTAGATATTGTTGGATGGCCTTTTGGTAAGCCTCATGAGCTTTAATCGCAATGTTATATTGTCTTGTTGCATTTGGTTTTGGTGGTAGTGGTGGTGGATTTGGAATCGTGTTGGATGTGGTGACAAGTGGTTAAGATACACTTGGAGCGATTGGTGGCAATTGGGAGGGATTGATAAGCGACGGCATGATGCGGTGTTTGGAATGACTCAAGTGATTGATGGTTGAACAATCTGTGATAGGCCCTTGGGAGACCATATTTTGATTTGTTAGGATTGATAAGCGTCATTTGATTAGACATCATTCTGGGTGTGATGTCGGCGGTATATTCAAAGGATCTGATGTGATGGCTTGATTGCGTTAGTGGATTACTCTGATGGAGTGATTGCGTTAGTAGCGGGGAAACTCTAAACCAAGGAATGATGTTGATATGGGTAATGGTGGTGGAGATGTCTCTTGACGCAATGAATCAACTATTTTGGTAAGTGTAACAATTTGATCTTGCCAAATTTGTTCTTGATTTCAATCTTGACTTCCTTGATATAGTTGATTTGGCTTTGGTTTAAGCAGATTTGGAGTGTGTACTTGTGTTTGATTTTGAATGGGGTCATGGAAAAATTGATTTTGGATAATGTTTGATTTGGATGATGTTCGACGAAGTATGATAGTTGGAATTGTTACTGTTACGTTGGGAATCATATTGTTTTGCCAGGCAATCTTCACCATGGAAAGTTACCTTTGACTGATCAATGCATGAGTCATTATCATCGCTTTTGTATTTTTGAACAATATTCAGATGATTTGCAAACATATTTATCCCAAAGTTTCTCGGATTCATGTTTGGAAAACTTGTACTTGGTACATTCTCATTTGGCATGTAGGGATTTGGTGGGATGACGTTGTTCGTTTGAAGGCTCATGAATTGATTGTTCAGTTGGTGGATTTGTAGGTTTGGACTTGGATTTACCATCGAGAAATGTGTTCCAATCTTTTGATTTGGGGAATACCTCAGCACTTGTTGTGCCATTAATGTTTGTCAAGGTAATGATCCCATGTATGGTTTGTATAGATGTGGAGTGTTGGATAATCAATTACGCCAAATGCTTAATAGCTTAGTTGACTTGGATTACCCATGATGTATGCATCAAGTTTATATTCCATGTCTCTTGTAGTTTTGACCTTGTTAAAAAGACCCTAAGGTTCTTAGGACTTAATGACGGATGAAGGATGAAATGTAAATGATATGAGTGTTGAATGTTTAGGAACTTTGGATCAATTCTAGACTTAAGGCTTGAGTTTGATTGGTCTGATTTGGGAAATGAACTTGTAAACCCTAAGATGTAAGATGTTATCTTAGGATGAACTTGTTCAAAGGATTGCTGATTTAATTAAATGTATGAGAAAGGATGCATTCCCATAAACCTAACTAAACAAGGTGATTTTGATTTTGATGATTTACCCAAGTCTAGAATGATGTTTCAAAAGCTCTAAATTTTTTTGGTGGGATGGGATGATAAATGTTTGAATGAATGAAGTGTTTGATTTGATCCTAAATGAAACTAAGAAGGACTTGTTTACTATGACCAAGATAATGAAGAATATGCTCTTTCTTAAAAGTAATCAAAATCAAAAAGATCTATGTTTCAGGCCGAAACCATATGACCAAAAAGATGACAAGCACATATGGGGTCCACTGATTTAATCTTTGCTTAATGGATTCTTTTTACCACAAACACACTCTTGATTAGGTTTTCAACTAAATGTCCAATGTCCTAATTCCCTTTCATCCCACAAAGTGCATTATACGGAAGTCAAGGAAGTCAAGGCAAAGGTTACCTAAAGTTGACTTTAGTAGAAGCAAATTGAGATGAAATCCAAATGTTTAGATGCCTCTAAGGATATGAACCTAAGGCAAGTAACAACATGTGAATTTGTTCAAGGATATTTGCTTCCCCTAAAGGGTTTGAGATTTGATGCTCATGTTGAATGTTTTTCTTCCAATGTTTTTGATCAAGCAATGTGTTTTTATTTCAAGAACATGTACAACCCTATGGATATTTGAGACAATATTTGTTGATCCCCACTGATAAGTCCAGCTACGCTTTATCTTAGTGAATGGTTAGATGCTTGACCCCTGACTGGCTCCCTCCATGACACTCACTTTATACGAGGAAACCAAGCATCAACACCCATGAAACTCCCATGGCATGCTTTCCATTTCTACTAGAGACTGTAGAAAGTGTGGGGCAGCTTTCCACCGCTCTTGCACCAAAAAATAGGATTAAAGATTGGAAAATCGGCACATGGGTTCTAGTAAGGACTTTTCATGGAGATTATTCCATATGGAAAGAGTCCTTCAGCTCCATCTTACAAAATCAACCACAAGTGATATTGCTAACTCCAGTACCCACATTTATATCCCTGTTGGAAATACTCTTGGCTTTAGAGTGTTACCAATTGATTCATTCCCTTGGGTGAGTACTTTTTCCCCAAGGAAATCCCTCTAAGATAGACAAAAGCAAGTAAACATATTCATAGTTCGATCAACCTTCATTTAGAAACAAAGGGAGAACACATGCAATAAGTTTACTCACACTCGCAAAGTGTTTTGTTTAATTTTTAAACCCAAAATGAAGTGTGAAGGAAATATTTTATGCAACTTAATGTCATCAAAAATACTTTTGATTCAAGATCGTTGTGAAGCGCGAGAGAAGTGCATACATCCTTTTTGATGGTGTTAGTTTGAGTAAGTAATCACAAAACAAAGTTTCACATGTTCATTTTAAGTCCACAAAGCAATGATTTTGATTCATTTTAAAGCACCAAAAGAAATGTGAGTTAGCCTAAAATAGAAAATTAAAACATGCGAAAAACTCTCCAAGCATTTTGAAATGTTCCTTTTAAAAACCAAAGGTGAGTTATCATGAAACAGAAAATTAAGGCATGAAATGGAATCCCTTAAGCATTAAAAAATGATTTTTGGTTTCAATTTTGATGTTTAATTCTTTAAATCCACTCTTGCCTTCATTTTCGTTCAACTCCAATGCTTGATTTTAACCTTCACCTATCAACATAAAATTATCAAAAATAAGATGACCCACCAAATCTCCTATACATCAACTTTAAACATAGTTTGAACATTAGGATGTCTTTTTATCAAAACAATCATACCTAAAGTGCATTAGATACCTATATGATGTGATGATTGTATTTATCCTTTGACTTCAATCTATATACCAAGACATGAAAAATATGTGCACACACAGAAAATTTGTGATCATGATACATACAACTTTTAATTCATGTTTAATATCACCCTTCCCCCAAAATATTTAATTTGCAACAAGTTTTTAAATGCTCACTTTTTTCCCACTAATGATGTTGAGAGATTCAAATACCAAAAAGCTAATTAAAGCAAAACTTTCCTCAACTTGCATTTTAAACTAGCCCCTATTATGAGCATATCACACACAATATATAACATGAAAATAAAGGTTCAATATAATCTTGCATGGAGGACAACACATATTTCTTTTAGAATATATTTAATGAACCTGCGTGTGTGTTTTCTTTTTTCCTAGCTTACGTGTTATTTCCTACAAAAATCATTTAGTTTCCAAAGTGTCATGTGTCTGCACCCCATTCACAAATAAGTCACACACCCGAAGGAAAATACATTCAGTCATTGTTGGGCAGGAAATGGTGGATTTCCATTTGTTGTGAAAGACAGAGCCCTCCCTCAATAGATCTCAAAACCCACTTAAGTGGATTTTACAGAGGCCAATGATACCATAAACACATAACAGGTAAGAGGCTATGCTGCATAAAAGTTGGATATTAGTGAGTAGTTGCAAGTTGCATGAGGTGGCGTGAGGCAACTGCATGCCCCATCAAGGGCATCCACCTAAATTATATACGAGTTGTATTCTGATATTCGAGTTTGGTATGGCCAACTTTTGATGTGTCTCTGCTCGGATTTGTCAACAGATTTTCAAATAACTTGCAACAAAGTATTCAAGTCTTCTTGCCATAAATATTAATTTGACAACTAGATTACCATCGAAATATGTCTTGGCCAGCTCACTCAAGGACCCTATACATATGCATGGATAGAAACCTTGAAAGGACAGGCATTAAACATTGCCCCTAGGCCTAACTCTTTTCTTTACAACTGCTGCATTTATTGTCACGTATTTCTACTCTTCCCTCTTCCTAGTCAGATATACTATGTAACAATTGACTCATACAAAATGACTATCACTCTCATCATCATGATATTGATATTGTTGTGGAATTTTATATCATTTAATAGTGTAACTCATACTCTTCATAGAATCTTCTAGCGCCATTTTGTGTACTTCTTTATATTACAAAAGAGAGCAGAAATGAATCTTATACAAAAGGACAAGACACTTATAATACTATAGTATATATTCTATTCAGCTCACAGCACATACCTTGATCTCAGATGTAGGAAATAATCTAAACTTTGATGAAGTGCATAAAGCATTTATTTAATAACACAAAAGCATGAATTCATCGTAATCCCTACATTTGGAAAGTACCACACACAAAGACCAAAAAAAGCAACATTTGAATCTTTGCATCAACAAAAGCAAAGGTCAATCCAATACGCAAAAAGAAACAATAATTTGATGTGTGTCATAGAATGATGCCTACTTAAAGATGCCACAGAACGATGACCCCGTACATGTAAGCATATCACTATGCCATCTATAAATCTTTAAATCAATATGATGCACGCTAGAGAATGATGCCACAGAAGATATAGGTAATCTATAAATCTTTGACTATTTCAATCTGTATGCACATAGAAATGAATGACAAAGATAAGTCAGTGGATAACAGGAAACCATAGAATTTTGATCAGAAAATTAGGATGCTTTTGAAAGATTGAAAGCTTGTTTAACATGACGCTTAAAAGGGTGTTATCTCATGAATGCATTTAAATGGCATACTAAATTGTCAAGTCAATGCTATTAGCAGGTCCAAAGACAAAATTTTCAATCTTTACAAGCATCTTTATTGCTTGCGCATAGCCTGAAACGTGGTATGGACATCCATGGGAAGCACAAAACATGAAGTAGTTTTGTCAAATGTTATAGTTGGAAAAGTTTTGGCATCAATGTAAGCAAATAAAAGGATGAGGTACACAAACTGACTGTTGGACAGAAAACCTTTAAGAAATGTTGCTTCATGGAATGCATTGATTGCAGGGTTGGCGTAAAGTAGATTTTTTCAAAAATACATAAGAAACTAAATGCATTTGTTAGGTGTAAGGACGAATTCTACAATTTTAGTTAGAATGCCATAAGTACTGAACCTTTGACCCATGTCCTCTCAACATTGGTGGTAAAGAAATGATGGTCTGATGAATTTTCTTGCAAGAAAAGCACATTTCATGGAGTTTCGTGATTGCAACCTGCACGCAAATGGGAGATTTGGAATGTCTCACGAAGTTGTAACTGTTGCTTTTCAATTGTTCTAGCTGTAACTGTTGCATAAGATATGTATGCAAAATATGGAAGCTAAGGATAAATGCGTTAGAAAAGTAACAATCTTTCAAAGCAACAATCACCATAAGTAGAGACATAGCATGTTAGAAAGTTTGCAAACTTTCAAAGCATCAATCTTTTCAATATTCAGGCCGTTTCTTGAGTGGTCTTAATAGCATGAAAAAAAATAATAATCATACATAAAAGGCATAATAATTTGATTCCACCTACTCATAAATTTTTCATTTGATTCCATATACACATTGAATCTCATTTACAAAGTAGCTTTATGCATGAGAGATAACTTTATGAGTAGCAATCAAAACCTATTAAATATTTCTGATCATGCTACAATTTGATGAATAACAACCTCAAGAACTAATTATAATCTTAAAAATAGATATTGACATACAACTTTATCAAGAAAGAAATGCATTCTTAGTTCTAAACAAATCTAAAAATAGATAGTCTACTAATGAATGTAAGCTACAAATCACAAATAGATAAAAACTTCCCTCCTTCTAGCGCCATAATGTGGATGCCAAATCTGCAAATGGTTAGAAATCTTAACATAATAATATCATGCTAGTCATTTGAAACACATTTAAATTCAACATCCATATGAAATACTTGACTATGATAAAATATGCAAACTAAATAAAACAAAAAAACTGAAATGCAAGCATATAAAAACATAATCAAAACTTTATTTCATAGTGGATTGGTGCTATTGTTGAAAATAGCCCTTTCCCAATCCTTGATAAATAAGCTAGATGATGATGATAAGATCAGAAAAATCAGTTCTCTTGAAGAGAATGACTTTGCATGAAGATTGTGGATGGAATTGTGGAGGATTTGATAAAAGATGAAGCTTCTCATTTATAGATTATCAAGTTGAAAGAATGCCAAACATGGAAGATGTGGGACTAAAACCAAGCCAATGAGAAAAGGCCACTTGTCAACTTGCCATAGGTTGAGGAATGTGCAAGTTTTGGCCAATGTGCCCAAGAGAGGGAGATTTCAAATTTGAATTTGAGAGTTAATGCTTAGTTTGACCTTTGCAAGGGACATATAAGAGACATGTAAGGCCTCATAAATGCTTTGTTGTGTGTACATGTCCACTTGTTTTTGAATTAAAATTCTAGGGAATATTCCTCAAAGATTCCATGTTGATAGAAAATGAGGGTTTTTTTAAATCAATAAATTGATTTATTTGTGCAAGTGGCATTATCTAGAGGATGTGATGGGTGATTAGGTTAGCTTAATGATGATTAGGATGATTTTAACTTTTATGACTTAAATATTTGATTTATTTAATTCAGAAAAGGATGGAAAATGCATTTGGATTTAATTAAATGAATGTTTGATTTATTTGATTATAAGGTTGATGATAAAGTTTATTTAATTTTAAATTAATGACCATAAGAGATGGAAATTAATGGGATTACCTGATAAATGGATGAAGGTGAACTTGATTAATTGATGAATGGACCTAATGTGAAACCTAATTTATTTGATGAATGAACCTGATTGAATGCATAATGTTAATTTTGCATGTCTACATCATCATCATCAATCCATCGATTTGATCAATCAACCTTATCTTGGTATTCAACAAAATCCCAAACAAAGCACTCATATCACATCCTTATCCAAATCATTAAAATCATGCGAAAATCCAAAAACATTCAAGACATATCAAAAAATCTAAAAACATCAAAAAATCCATAAACATCAAAAAATAAAAAAATAAAAAAGTATTCAAAACACATCAAAATACAAAAATATTTAAAAAATACAAAATCCAAAACCATTCATAAAATCTCAAAAAACCCCAAAACATTCAAAAAAAATCAAAAATTAAAACATTTGAAAAATCCAAAAATACCAAAAACAGCCTCAAAACATTCCCAAAAATGTCAAAAACATCCAAATATTTTAAAAAATCCATCTGTCTCATCTCCCTTTCACTCGAAATAATCAATCATCCATAATAAATTGATCGTCACCTTCATCCTTCGGCAAAACAAACAGAAACAATCATAGCAATCAACAAAAGCAAACTTCAAACACAAAACCAAAATCAAAGCAACAAACTTTTGAATGCAAAATCAAACTCCTAATCATTTTAAAACATGTCAATCAACCTTCTATCAACATCCTATCAATCAACTTATCAAACCTATCAACTTGCCACCATCCACTAACATGTCCTAGGATATATCCTTCCTACAATGAGCATTATCTTTTGGCAAAACAGTTAGGATAAATGAAATGACGTGCCACCATCCACTAACATGTCCTAGGATGTATCCTTCCTACAATGGGCATTATCTTTTGGCAATAGTTTCGGTTCTTATCCTATCAAAACAAATCCCTTTGGCTAGAGATATGAAGAACATTGACTTGTTTGTGTCCTTGATCTTTTCTTTTGATTTATCTTATTGTGCTCATTCCAAGGACCTCTCGATGATATCCAAATGAAGGATTTAGAGAGATAGGAATGGGGCAATGATCATTATCCTTTTGTTTGTTGTGCTTGTTGGACGTTCTTGTAAAATAACTTGGTGAATACTTGCTTTGTTAGGTATGTCCACAAGGTTTATGTATGTCAAGTGATACTCCTACTATTTTTCGAGTCAAATTCCATCGCACTAGGTAGAATGCCATCCTGGTTCTTTATACCTTGATGCATCGTATCTATGTGTATTATCAAACATAAGGTAAGTAGCCATTTTAAAGTCCCAATCCTTGATAAGCAAATAATCATCATCATCTACCATCATCATCATCTCTAATGAAGTCTTGTCAAATCATGGACTTGTTGGATCCTCTTGTCATCATCTTATTTATTCTTTCTTCTCTTCGCGCTAACATAACATCACCAATGCATCCATCTTGCATCCATCTTGCATCCATCTTGCATCCATAAACCAACAGCATTCTGCATATCATCCCACATGCATGTTCATCATCATAATATAGATCTGTTAATCTAAGCATCTGCATAAAACATCCATTCTATAATCATAGCATATCACATTATCCATCTCATCCATCTCACATCATATCATCATTTAAGTTGTTTAGGATAATATAGATTGGTTATTATAAGCATCTTAAAGCCATCTCATTTGCATTATCATCATAACCATGTATTTTGAACCTATTTATCATGAGATCGACCCTCAAATCGAATATTTTCACTTGATCTCTCAAGGGGGAAATGTACTAGTGTAGTTCTTTCCGCTGGGGCATTCAAAAAAAAATAAAAATTGAATTTTGATCATGGGTAAAGTTTATTCTTTGAACCAACATAGCAAGTACATTGCTTCAAAGAGGGGAAATGTAGACACGTGAAATTGACATCATGCATTTGATTGAATATATTCATCCATTCATCAAATAAATCAAGTTTTGATTTATCAATCTCCTAAAGTCATCAATTTAAATTAAATAAATCAACTTGATCCTAACATCACCCTCCTTGATTAAATAAATCGAACCTTTATTTAATTAAGTTTGAAATCACCTTCCATCCCTTTTGATTTAAATAAATCAAAATATTTAAGTCAAAAGGGTCAAAGCCCCTAATCATCAGTTAATATAATCTAATCCTAATTAATCTAACCTAACACCCATCACATTCTCTAGCTTTTCCCACTTGCACCAATAAAGCAATTTTAATTCATTTATAAATTCATCATTTTCCATCAACATACATCTTTGAGGAATATTCCCTCAAGTTTGAATTCAAAAAAAGTTGGCATGTGCATCCAACAAAGCATTTAAGAGGTCTTACATGTCTCTTACATGTCCCTTTGTAAAGGTCAAACTTAGCATTTAACTCTCATTTTCAAATTTGAATCTCCCCCTCTTTGGCACATTGGCCAAAACTTGCACATTCCTCAACCTATCACAATGTGACAAGTGGCTTCATTTCATTGGTCAAATTATTATCCCACATTTCTCTATTTTAAACACTCTTAGCATTTGAAATTTTATAAATAGAGGGCTTATTCTTCATCAACCCATCCACAAAGCTTATGCAAAGTCACTCTCTTCAATTGAGAACTGATTTTTTCCAATTCACTCCATCTTCAAAGCATTTTATCATTTAGCTTATCTAAAGGGGTTGGGAAAGGGCTATTTTCCACATCAAAATAGCACCAATCCCCCTATAAGATGCTCGTTTGGTCATTTGAATAATGTTTCATTGGTTTAGCTTGCTTTCATGCTTTGTTTCTATTATTCTTGGGTTCAAATGAATTTTATAGGGAATCAGAGGTTTGTTGGTTTTGAACTAACTAACAATTAGTTGTGGTCTTTGCGATTGAGGGTTGGCACATGTATGTATGTAGGGTACATATACACACATATATATGTATGTATGTATGTATATATATATATTTATATATATGTATGCATGTATACACAACTAGGGAGGTTGTAAAGAGCATGTCAATTTGCATGATGACATTTCAGGTCAAGTCTTTCAAGAGTTTACTTTGGCTATGACCTGGTAGACATTGTGTTCATTTATGATGTTCTTTTTTCTTATGATGTTCATTCATGAACTTGAACAATGGGATTTGATTTATGATGGGATTTACTTATTCATTGTAAACTTACAATTTAGAATTAGATTGATTTCCACTTACACTTATAGTTACAATTTATGGATATGCTACATATAGATATATATATATATATATATATATATATATATATATGTATGCATATACTTAGTTGTGTACACACATATATACACACACACACACAACTATGTATATGCATACATATGTATATGTATGCATATACATAGTTGTATGTGTATATATATATGTACATAATTTTCTGAATTTCAATCACATACATTTCTTAATGTACATTTAAATTTTCAACAATGTTAGTTAGATGAATACAACAAACACATATCCAACAAAATGATAGATGAATACAACAACACAAAACTGATTTCGAATCACAAAAGCATAGATCATTAACTTGGACAGCTCCCAAAACATGCTTAGGATGAAATCAAATTTATTATAGCATAAACATGATTAAGACAAAGTTGGAAAGAAGACAAGGAGTCTTTAGTCTTACAAAAAACACATTGGCACACATCGAAGTAGATAAGTTGACAACAGACTACCATTTAGTTCTACAAAATTAGACACTAGTATCCTTTGGCTATCCAATACAACATACTAGTATCCTTTGGCTGTCCAATACAATAGACTAGCATTCAGTTTTACGAAAAACACTCTAGCACACTTCGAGGTCAAAAAGTTGACAACAAAAAATCCTAATCAGACATCCACAGATCTGATTAAGAAGTGGTGTGTCCTTGGGGGTCAACTGACTCTGCATCAACTGGAGAAGATGTTAAGGACTGCGGATTGTTCTGTATGGCACTTGCTATACAAGCAAGCAATGCATGATTTGCCTCTGGAGTGAGTTGTAACTGTGGAGAGAGCCTTCAGAAGACCCATTTTGTAGGCTGCTAAGAGCTGCAAAGGCTGGAGACAAAATGTTAATCATGTCCCTTAAAATTGGATGTTGACTTGGAAGAGGAGTTGTAGGAGTACTCTTACTTTTGTTTCTTTCTGCTCTTTCTGCCTGCTTTTGGTTTTCCTTCAACAGTCTAGCAATCTTTGCTTGCTCCCTTTGAAGCTCCTTTTCATGTCGTTGCCTCAGCTTCTCCTCTATAATTTTTTTTTCTTTGCAGCACGCTCCAATCTGTTTTCCTCCCTCTATGCGAGGATTGCTTCTCTTTCTGCCTTCTTTTCAGCCATTTGCTCCCTTTTCCTTTGCTGCAATTCTTGGTTTCTTTGCTTCTATGCCTCTTGTTCATTCAACAAATTGAAGAAATCATTCGATGTCAAAATTTGAGACTACCTACTAAGGCGTAGGACCCCATTTTGACCTCTATTAGATGATTGGTGCACTCGTTGCATTGGGAGTTGCAAAAAAGTGCTTCTCCTACCTGTTGGTTGCTGATCATTGACTTGTGTGCATGGCACATAGTCAGCCTCTTCATCACTTAGTCATTACCATCGACTCCATCCTCTTCATCATTTTCAGCCTCCCAATTTCTCCTAGTTGTGAAGTAATGGATGACATCTTCAGGATCAACATTTGGTGGTGATGGCATGGAAAAACCTTCCTCAACTTGACTAAAATTGAGATGCACCCCTAGTTTCAAAGCTGCATCTTGAAATTCAGATGGTAGATTGAGACTCTCTTCATTTTTAGCTATCTGATTACATGATAGAACTGTTGGTTCATGTTGACTTTCTGCTACCTCAATGTTTTCTGGAAAATATCCTTCTTCATTTGTTGGATTTGGGGGAATGCTTGTAGAAAAGGTTTGCACAAATTATCCAATTTTTTACTCATTCTAATATGCTATCCTCAAACAAGTCTCTATTGCCATGAACTGTGCCTCATCATCAGCTGTATCACTCTCTATTTCTGCTCCCAATGTCGTTCCTTCCTCTTCAACAACGAAAGCTTGGCTTATAATTCTCTTTTCTTCTTTTTATATTTCTACACTCTAGCAACATTAGCATACCAATATAATCTTTGAAGTTTCAGATGGAGCATGGACACGGGCGGGAAAAAATGGATTTTGAAATTCCAAGCAATGAAAATGGAAATGGAGCAAGATCAGAGAAATCACAGTCGAATCAGGAGCTGGAATCAAGTAATAAGCAAGGTAAGGATGATCAAGATGATGTGGACTCCGGAAACAAAATCCAGGTGGAACCTGGTGGAAAGGATATTCTGACGGGTAATCCAGCTGCTTCCTCTATCAATCAAAAAAACATGAAAGCTAATGATGCGGTGGGGACCATGGGTGGCATTGGAGGCAATCACAAACCCTGGACCTCTCTGTTTGGGTAAAACCAAATGGAAAATATCCTTTCCCTCCAGTGCAAAATATCTATTCCCCAAATAGAGGTAAGTTTTCTATTTTTATCCCAAATTCGCTAATCGATCATAATATTGCTCTCATGGAAAGAACTCTGGTTGGGAAGTTTATGGGCCCTAGACCAAATATTGAAGTGGTTAGGGAGTTCATTAAAAATAAATGGAGAACAAATGGTAAAGTCTTTGTCCCTGCTCTTCCAAAGGGTTTTTTGTGTTTGAATTTACTTGTAGAGAGGACATCTTGGCTGTTAGAAGTGGGTGTCCTTGGGTAATAGGGAAATCCTTCCTGGCTCTAAAGAAGTGGTCCTCTAACTTAGACCTATCAGATTCCATCTTTGAGAATTTCCCAATTTGGGTTAGACTTTTGAGCCTGCCCCTAGAGTATTGGAATGAATAGATCTTTTATGGTATTGCGAGTTCCTTTGGTGAGCTCCTTTCTATTGATACTATGACAACATCCATAAAGAGATTGGTTTTTGCGAGAATATGTGTGGGGGTTTCCTAGGAGGCTGACCTCCCCTCCTCGATTGAGATCCAGTCAAAACTTGGATCCTGGTTGCAGAATATAGAGTTTGAAACCATCCCATTTGCCTGCTTCAAGTGCAAGAAATCTAGGCACTGGGCTAAAAAATTTCCCTTAAATGCCACATCAGAGAAAGAGAAACCTGTTGGCCCTTCAAAAACGGTCTGGAAAAAAAAAATCCTAGAGGAGAAAGTAAGGAAAATAAAGAGATTAATGTTAAGGATGTGGATATTAAAGAGTCTAATATTCAAAGCACATCTTCTGAGACTGAAGTGGTCATGGAAAATATTGATGTGAACCCTATGGTTCCCCATCATATGAATCTTGTTAAAACGTTATCTTCTAAGGAAAATGCTTCCTTTGAAGATTTGTCATCTTGGGAAGAAGATCTGAACCAAAAAGCTAAATCATTGTCACTAGTGACCATCCCAATAGAAAAAAATGTTGAGATTCTGGGCCTGGAGGACATTCCTAGTAAGGGCTTATCCTTGGAACTAAATATCCCTTTCCCTTTCCTGTCTTCTGAAGGCCTTTCCCCCCCGGCGGCTGCGAATTTTTTGAATCCCAACTCCTTTGAGGTGGTCAAGGACTCCCTTGAAAACCCAGACCAGGCAGTAGATCTTTCCAGTAATCTCTTGTCTTCTCATGAGAATGGTAAAATGGACACCTTACTCTGGGAACAAAGGATCCTTACTGACAAGGAATGGGAATCTAGCAAAGAGTCAGATAGCCAAGAAGAGACTGATAAAGAAGAGAACTTATCAAAGAAGAAGAAAGAAAAAATAAACTAGGGAAAACTCCAAGTGGTATCTCTACTAGATCAAAAGCTAAGGCAGACTTTGGAGCAGTAAAGAACTCACGAGGGAAAAAGTATTCTAAAAAGATAAGAGAGCATAATAGCTTTCAGGATATAGCGGATGGATCTCAGAAAACCATCCCAGAGTGCCTTAATTCCCATGGTAATTTATGAAGATTATGTCTTGGAATATCAGGGGACTCAATAGCCCCCACAAATAGGATGTTCTTCACAATTTTGTTAGAGACCACAAGCCTGATATTCTTCTAATTCAGGAGACTAAAATGTCAAAGGAAAAAGTTGAAAAGGTGAAACTCTTCCAGCACTGTAGCACTCATGGTAATAACTCTATGGGTGCTTCTGGAGGCATTGCTACTTTCTGGAATAGCCACATAATCAAAGGTGAGCCAATCTTGGAGGGAATGAATCATACCACCACTAGATTCACACATATAAGAGACAATTTCAGCTAGATTCAATTGAATATATATGCCCCCAATGGAAAAGGAATGAGAAAATCCTTCTGGCTAGAGTTGGCTGCCTTTAGGAGGATTTTTGATAGAGAGGCTTGGATTGTGATGGGTGATTTCAATACACCCTTAATGAATGGTGAAAAATATGGTGGATCCCAGATCAATGTGGAGAGCAAAGAGGATCTTTAGAATTTCATAGATAATCAGGGGCTAATTGATCTGGATTTACATGGAGCTTCCTATACCTGGTCTAATCACAGAAAATGGTTGGATCTCATTTAGGTCAGATTAGATAGATCTTTAATCTCAAATCATTGGTTTTTTTTATTATTATTGTTCTCTTAAAGCTCTCTCAAGGATTGGTTTTGATCATTTCCCTATCATTTTAATAGCGGATCCCATTAAAAAGAAGAAAAACATCCCTTTCAGATTTGAAAAAATGTGGACCTCTCATCCCACTCTTAAAGAGGAAATTAGGAAATGGTGGAATATTTGTATTCCTAGCACAGCTATGTTTAGAATAGCTAAAAAACTGAGGGAAGTGAAATGTAATATGAAAAAATGGAAAAAGGAGTCATTTGGGAATATCTTTAGGATCAAGTCTGATCTCCAGATGGAGTTGGGAGAAATTCAATGTAAAATCTAGGAGGGATATTTGAATGATACTAAGGAAAAAGAGAATGAGATCCTCACTAAGATGCATGACATAATTGGAAAGGAGGAGTTCTGGAGGCAAAGATCTAGAGCTCTTTGGTTATCTGCAGGTGATAAAAATACTAGGTATTTTCATCTTTTAGCTTCTAAACATAGAGCTATAAAAATAATATCCCAAATTGAAGTGAATGGCATCAGGTATGAGGAGGAGGAGGATATTAGAATGCATGCTTGCTCTTTTTTCAAACATCTCCTTTCGTCGAATGATTAAATTAACCAAAATGATCAGGATTAGTTAGTTGAAGCTATACCGAGAATAATCAACTAGGAAAATAACTCTTTGCTGTCTGCTATCCCCTCCAATGAGGAAGCCAAGAGGGTTGTTTTCTCCTTTCATGGGAGTAAATCTCTAGGCTCGGATGGTTTCCCTCTATTTTTCTTTCAATGGCTTTGGGAGATTGTTGGAGAAGATGTGGTGAATGTTGTTAAAGAATTTTTTGGTTCTAGAAGTCTCCTAAAAGAAATAAATGCCACTTTCTTGGTCCTTGTCCCCAAGAAACCTGGAGCTAATAATTTTGAGGCTTTCAGGCCCATAAGTCTTTGTAATTCTATATATAAAATCATTTCTAAGGTTTTAACCTCTATATTTTTAACTTTTTTGCCCTCTTTGATTTCTCCTCAACAAAATGGCTTTGTCCCTGGCAGACAAATCCTTGACTCAATTGTGACGGTGCATGAGAATATTCATTCCTTAGTGGAATTGAAGACTGAAGGCTTCTTATTAAAGCTTGATATATCAAAAGCCTATGACAAAGTTGATTGGATCTTCTTATTTAAAATTCTAAAGGCTTTTGGATTTTGCAATAGGGTTATCCAAATGGTGGAATAGCTTGTTACTACTGCTTCCATATTGGTAATGGTTAATGGTTCCCCTACCTCTTTTTTCCAAAGTACCAGAGGTCTAAGACAGGGAGATCCTATTTCTCCCATTTTATTCACTATTATGGTTGAAAGTCTTGGCATAAATCTGAAAAAGTTGGTTGACTATAGATCTCTTCTTAGTCTAAAACCTTCTTCTGGTAACCTAGTTTGTTCCCATCAACAATTCGTTGATGATACTATGCTAATGAGTAAAGCCTTGGTCTCTGAAGGAAAAACTCTAAAACATCTACTTGATAAATATGGGAGAGCTTCAGGACAATTGATCAATAATAAAAAAAGTTCTATGTTCTTCAACACACCGGATAATAGACAGACCAAAATTGCTAGAATTCTAGGTTGCAGGGTGGACTCTTTACCCACCACCTATCTTGGGCTACCCTTAAGCCTTAAACCTCCTGACTCTTTTTTCCTTTTGTTGGTTGAAAGATTCAGCAAGAAGCTTGCTGGTTGGAAAGGAGCTCTATTAAGTCAAGCGGGAAAGCTTCAACTCCTCAAAGCCTCGCTCCAGAATTTGCCTATCTATGCTTTGAGCCTCTTCAAGATTCCTGCTAAATTTGCTGATGCTATTGAAAAGATTCAAAAAAGATTTCTTTGGTCGGGTGTCGAAGAAAAAAAAACACTTCCTTTAATTGGATGGAATTTGGTTTGTAAACCTAAAAAGGCCAGAGGATTGGGTCTTAGAAGAATCAGAATGGCTAACAAAATCATTTTAGCTAAACAAATCTGGAGAATCTTTTCTTCTTCTCGAGAATGGACAGATATTCTGGCTAGCAAATATTTAGAAAATAACCGTTCCATTATAATTCAAAAGGACTCCCACCTTCTTCCTAGAGGTTCTACCTACTGGAATAATCTAATCAATGGTAAGAATATTGTGGATTCTGGAACTGGTTGGCAGGTGAGAAGAGGAAACCACACCATATTTTGGGAGGATAAATGGCTTTTCAAGGAGCCCCTGTTAAAAACCAATCCCTTTAGTGAATGGGCTGAGAATTGCAAGGCCCGTTACAGCCCTTATGTGAAAGAATATAGAGTGAATGGTAAATAGGTGGATCTGGGTATTGTCAGTCAAGTTCTTGCTCCTATCCAGTCTTCTTTGATGGCTGTTAGACTTTGCTTTGACCAGGTGGATGATCGTCTTGTTTAGTTTGACGAACCCTCGAGTAATTTTTTTGTTTCATCTGCCTTCGCCAGGATTACTTCAACTCAGGACTCACCTCCTTTCTGGTCGAAAGCTTGGCTCAAACATTTGATCCCTAAAATCAACTTTTTTTTCTGGATCCTTCTCCAGAACAAGGTGCTTACAATTGATAACCTCTGCAAATGTGGATTTCAAATACCTAACAGATGCTCTCTTTGTAAGTCGGAGGCCGAATCAGTGTGTCATTTTTTCCTTCATTGCTCCTTTGTTGTTGCTATTTGGGAAAAAATTATCAGCCTGCGGCATCTTTCTTGGATTTTTTCCTTCTTCCATTGAAGACTTCTTCCTTCAATGGAAAGCCCCGACTAAAAATCCTTTTCTCAGGATTTTATGGGAATTCTCTTTCCCTCATGTTGCTTGGGGTATTTGGAAAGAACGCAACAATAGAATTTGCAGAGATATAGAAGCTTCTGTAGATATTGTTTTTGATAAAATTGTTAGATTCTTGAAGGAAAACTTCAAGGTTCTGCCCCAGAAAGATGGATTGTCGGAGAAAGCGGGAATTTCATCATATGACCTTATTGTTGCTGCAAAATGGAACATTAGTCTGGATTTTCCTTGCACTCCTAAGAAAGACAAGAAAGACAGAGAGGGTTTTTGCTGGTCTTTACCGCCTAATGGATGGGTCAAAGCTAACTTTGATGGTGCGGCTAAACGTAACCTAGGGGCAGCGGACTGTGGTGGTGTCTTAAGGGATTCCTTTGGCAATTTCCTTGGTGCAACGGTCTCTCCTCTCGGTACCCAAACCAATCACTTAGTGGAGGTGGCTAGTGCTTTTCACATAATAAATTTAGCCCAAAGCCTCAACTTTAGAAATATTTTGCTTGAAGGTGACTCCAAAAATATAATTGACTGCCTTAGTGGCAAGTCTCCCCCCTCATGGACAATAAAATATTGGATTAATGATGCCATCTTGACTTTGGCTAAATTTGATAAAGTGAAAATATCACATGCTTCTAGAGAAGCCAATGTTGTTGCCAATTTTTTTTCTAATGAAGGAGTTAGGAGTAATGATTTGCGCACCTAGCTTAATGTTAGTGATCTAAATTCTAATGTTTGCACTCTATTGAATTATGATAAATTACATGGACAAGAGGCGGGTCATCCCTTTAATGAGGATAGATTGGATCTATCACATCACAATCATTAGATTGTATGGGACCGAGCTCAGTCGCTTAATTTGCAAGGAAGCTCTGCATGCTTTGTGGGTTCTCAGATTTGGCGGGGCCAATTTTTGGAAAGATTTCAACTGTGTCTGGCCCACTGTGTCGGCTAGGATGGGAGGCGACAGGAAAAGAATCGAGCCAGACAACTTTGTGGTGCACACTAAAAATGTTAAGGCTTGGAATAAAGTCAAAAGTGGTGGGTTACTCCCTTTCCTGGAGAAGCTCCATGGCTCCAATCAGGCAGCTACGAACCTTTTTATGAAAAATTGGAATAATGGTAACCCTACCCTATTTGGGAGGAATGTGGAACTCAATGAAAATTTGATTGTTGAAGTGACGGGTTTATCGAATGAAGGGAAGAAGTTTTTTAGGGACAGGGTTTTCTCGGATGATGTTGTTAGGTTTCCTAAAAAAGAAAAAGAAAGGTTGAATCTTGTGAAAATAGCTAACAGCTACTTCAATGCAGACACCATAAAAGCCCTTTGGAGAAAGGTCTTACGGGTCATCATGGAGTACATTATGGTGGACGGGCGCTTCACCAAGGTTTATGGCTACCACTTCACTCTGCTCAATCACTTCCGCTACAAGGTAAGGGTTTCATTCCTCTATTACCTTTTATGTTCTCTGAGGAAAAGCTTGGTTGATCATATGAAAAACCCTAGAAGATTCCCTATCCTGCATACTGGGCTAATTAGATTGATTGTTGAGCACTTTCAAAATATGTCGGTTCCTGCTAATTTGGAAACCCTCCCTGATTCTAAGGATGATGATACTGAGCCCAGTTGTTCAGAGTATTTTCCCATTTTAAGTCCGGCTAGAACTATCCTTAGCTCGCATGCTGTCATTTTTGGTAAAAAAAACCCTACCCCTTCTTCTGATAAAGCTTGTGCTATGTTTGAGCCTAGAAGCCCTTCCCTCAAGACCAGTCTTGTTGATAAGAACTCCAAAGCTAAAAACCTAGTGTCCTATTATGAAGATTCCCCTGAATCTAAGGATTCTGGTGCCAATAATTCTGAGTCAAGTGTTGACCCTTTGTTGGAAAAGTTTGCTAGAGACGGTTCCCCTATTACTCTTGACCCTGATAAAACTTGTCTTAATATTGGAAGGGACCCCTCCTTAGATATTCTGAATTTAGCCAAAACTAATGCTGATTCCTATTTCAAATTTTTGAAATGGACATTCAATGAAATTAATGAGATTAAGATAAAAAATTGGGCCCTTCAAAGCAAGTTGGAAGAGTTGGGTGCCAAGATTGTTGTGATGGAAAAGAAAGATGAGGATAGAGGTGACCCTGGTCTCAGTAAAGAAACTCAGTACCAAGTTGAAAAAAACATAAATATTGATATTGAGATTGAGAATATGAGGAACACCATCAAAATTGTTCTAGAACAAAACAATCGAATGGCCAAACACAACACCATTATTATTAATGTTATGACTGAGAGGTTAAACAGAGCCCAACAGGGGTCTCTGGTGGTGGATCTGGAGGAAACCGATGATAAAAGCTAGGATATGGATGTCGGGATTTCAAAGAGAACCAGAGCCAATCTGAAGAGAAAGGCTCCCCCTACTCTGAAGATGATTCAAATATTTAAAAAGGGCGTCCATGATATGTAGAATTTGGAGGCGGAGACGAAGTCTATCATCAAGACTCTGGGTTAACTATGGTCGGTTTCTTGTTGTTTGCTCTATTGGCCCTTTCTGCTAGACCTTTATGTTCTGTTTCGGTTGGTTGCTGCTTGCTCTATCTTTTACCTTTTGGGCAGCTAATGTTTTTTGATGGATTTTAATATCCCTTTTTTATCTTTGTAAACTTTGTGGTTTCAGGTCCTTGTAAAACCCATTTTACCCCTTTATCAAAAAAAAAATCTTGGCTTGGCCCCATATCCAAGTCAAGTGCATTTCAATCTAATGGCCATATTCTTGTTCTTCTAAAACCACTTGCAATGTTATTAGGAGTCAACGCTTGTGCAAAAGCTTTGCTGGAAAGTGTTGCCAACTCTTCCCTTCTAATGTCAAGTTGAGGATTTTTAGAGAGCCATATACTCCTTTGTTGTTTGAAGTAGTTCTTAAATGGTGAGAAAACACTAACATCAAGGGGTTGTAATTTGTGGCTGCAATGTACTGGAAGTGTGAACAAATCTATTCCCATAGTCTTTGCTTCTTCGACTGTTTTGAATGCCACATGGTTGCCATGATCATCAAAGATGAGAAGTTGTCTGTTGGTTGGTGAAACACCTCCTGGGAAATTTTTTGCGAAGTGTTTTAACCATTCCACAAATAATTCTTTGGTCATCCAAGCATGCTCTTGGATTGCCATGCATGCCCTTGGCTCACAGTTAACAATATAGTTTCTAATGTTCCTTTTGGACTTGAACAAATAGTAACCAGGTATAGCTTGACTTGTTGCACTAACACAAGTTAGAACATCGATCCATTCTCTGCTTTAAGCAATTAATTATGGAACACATTTCATTCATGTTTTTGCAACAACTCTCATTGCACAATTTCTGCCAACCTGCACACCTATTTCATCACAGTTCCATATTTTGTTGGGCCCATAATTATGTTTGTTGTACAACTCCTCCAAGTTATCACAGAATGAAGAAACTATTTTGGGGCACAATATTATTGTCAGATTGGGATGCCTTTGATGAAATCCAACCCACCATGACCTCCCCGGTATCCCATTTGTGAATGGGTTAGGCCTCACTCCAACCATGTGGGCCATCGTTGACTTAAGTTGTGACACTTGAAGGCCATTTCTAGTATTAGCCATATCTTTACACCATTGCACAATTTTAGCTTCTTCTTCGTCAGTTAGGACTGTTTGTGGCCCCCTCCTTTTTGTGGATGTCACACCATTGAGCCATGCCCGCAAACTGCTAAGTGAAATTCCCCATTTGATTGTTGAACCTCTGATTGACATTCGAATATCCTCACACTGATAGATTTTGGTTTTTTTTTTTACGACAGGTCATCAGAATTCCGACGGTTGTTCGTTGTTGTTATTGCGTCGAAATTTCGACAGCATTTGAAACGTCGAAATTCTGACCCGACATCCCGTCGTCGAAAAAAATACCAAAATGTATCAGTGTCAACATCTGCAATGGCCTTTCCATGTCATGCATAGACCAAGTTTTCATGCACAGATCTAGGGTTGTCACATGGTCAGCAGATGGCGATTCCATTTCTACATCAGTATTATGAACAACAGGTTCAAAACCATCATTTTCATTGGTCTTTTCTGCATTTTCAGAAATAACTTCCTCATCCATGTTCACTGCTGGCTCTTCATCAACATCTGGAACATTGAATGTCACTCCACAAGGTACTTTATTCAAGTGCCTCCCACCCAATCTTTTCCTCTTCTACCTTGGTGCCATGATTGTCAATGATCCTGTACATTGTAAGTGATCAAGTGTCAGAAAAACAATGTATGAACATTGCAAAACACAGATATAATTACAAAAAAAATCACTGATAAACATAGCAAAACAAAAAACAGTGCTAATTTTGTCACTATTAACATGCAATTAGATCTATTTTATCATTCAAATCTGCTCAAAATTCAAGGGGTCTAATTCAGGTTATCACCTTATAAAATCATTTTGGTGCCCATTAAAAATCACTCCTACATATTAATCTCCTAACATTAGAACTGGACAACAAACACATTACACCCCAATTAGGGTCTAATTAAAGCATATGACTATTTTTTTTTTTTGGGTATCCAATTCTTTTGCATCATTTAATTTGGGTTTACATATATATATATATGTAGATATATATGTATTTATATGTATTTGTATAAATATATGTATACATGTATCTGTGGATACATATAATTACATAGTTACATGTATATATATATTTATATATATATATATATATATATATATATTAGATATATATGTATACATATATATATATGTATATATATATGCATATATATATATATATATATATATATATATATATATATATATATATATATATATATATATATATATATATATATATATATATATATATATATATATATATATATATATATATATATATATATATATATATATATGTATGTATATATATCAATGTTCAAAGCACATTGTACAAAAAATGAAAGAAGTTGTGTTGTATTCAACAACGATAGGGTATTATTTTGAATAGAGGTAGATTGATTATATACTTGGGTTTTCATAAATTTGCACAAAAAAGAAACCAAGGGTTTCATAAT
This sequence comes from Sequoia sempervirens, assembly GCA_007258455.2. Classification (NCBI taxonomy): domain Eukaryota; kingdom Viridiplantae; phylum Streptophyta; class Pinopsida; order Cupressales; family Cupressaceae; genus Sequoia; species Sequoia sempervirens. Next base: position 43,198 of record VDFB02189368.1, read on the forward strand.
AATAATTCCTCACTCATAGGAATACAAAAGTGCATTTTTTAGATAGATGCAGAATATTCTAGGCAAGGGTTTCATGAGATTAATTCCTTAAGCACACAAATTTGGAAAAAACCAAGCAAGGGTTTTCACAAATACATATTTATTTTAAATGGGTTTGCCAATTTATGCCCAAAGTGACATGGGTTTTTTATAAAAAGGTCGAAGTAGACCACAAAATATTATTTTTCAGACATGTGTTCAAACCCATGAAATTCCTGATCATTTTTGGAGACAAAATCATGAGACAATCAACTTTACTAGGTCTTATTTAATCATTTAACCAAAAAAACCTAAATTCAGATTGTTTTTTAGCGTTTAGGGTTTAGGGTATGTATGTATGTATGTATGTG
>VDFB02189369.1:0-17568 GCA_007258455.2 Sequoia sempervirens
TACTGGTACATATCCTATCTGAGGATTTCTTTGTAATAGAGCTTTTAACTCAATCATCCCAATAAACTTGGATTATGTTTCATCTGTACACCTCACAATCTAGAAATCAACAAAAAACAAATAGCTTATACCAAGCCCGAATTCAGAAACAAGAGCACATGAATTCAAGACAGACTGCCACCCCATTGTTACCTTTTTGGATATCAATACGAGAGAATTCACATTAAACAAGGACTTGCTAGAAGCAGCAGCCATATGTGCATTAACATTTCTTATGTCAATGGGAATATTAAAAATTCTAATCATCTTTATTAGATTATTATATTGTATAGGCTTTTGCTTCAAGGATTTGTCAAATAGAAGGGAGGACACATAATGTAACCCTAGTTAAAAACAAATACATCTGAATAAAAAATATATATTTCTTTCAGCCTTGAAATGAAATGACAAAAAGAAACAATTATAGCATAATATGAGAACTTCATTATTGCTATTTCATATAGACGGTAGGAGTAGAAAGACAGAACTTATGTTATGCTGTGATACCCAGATCCAGAGTTTCAAACAGTTTCACACACACTAAGCAAACATTGATGTTGTTTGCCAAGTCTATAGCTGAGGAAGTGGTGATCATTGCACAGTCAGACACAACATGCCAAACACATCCACTTCTGTTTCAACCTTGCATACTTCAGCACAAAGCAATTACAGTTTTAATGTTGCCCACACCATACAAGTAAAATGATTATGCCCTATGAGGTCTAACAGCTTATTGAGAATAGGCTTGTTAAATATGAAAAAACTGGATTAAAAAACTTCATGGATGAGAAGATTAACATAAAGGAAGCCAGTAGCTTACTAAGGCCTGGTAAAACAACAAACACAATTTTACCATGTGCACCTTAAAAAAACCCATGCTAACAAAAGCAAAATCCTTAAAAGTAAACCTTAATAAGAAACAATATACTAGCATGTAAGAATGTCAAGTTAATCATACCTCCTAATTAAATTCATTAAAAATATGTCATAAAAAACTTCAAGCTCTAGAGAGGCAATTTCTAATATGGCATTGATAGTGGACAGTAAAAACCTGGCTGAAACCAGCAACATATAACATGCTATAAAAGAATACAAAAATTGGTTTACCAGTGTAATTTATAGCATTTGACACTTAAATCATTTAGCAGCATAGACTGGAAATAACATTACCATGTTTGATATGTTTATACACACTATAGAAACTTATTATCACTGTATTACTTGCATTAGATGAAATATAAACTGCACCATCTTATCTGTAACATGTCCCATATACAATCCAACAAATTCTATGGAGTTGCTGTTGGTAGCATGATGTGGCACGGGTTGAAGGAATAGGATTCAAAATAGAGCACCTCAATGCATCCTTGGCACTTGTTGAATAAATAGGATTCAAACTAGAGCACTTCAATGCATCATGATTGCAATGGAATAGTTTGTATTTCAATGAAACATAGACAAGATGGTATGCAAATGATTGTAAGGAGTGTAACAAGAGGAATGGTTCCTCGAGAATAATTAATGAACCTTTGATCTGTACCAAGGAATTCTACAAGCAAATCAACAGAGAAAATCAGGGTTTTGCTGCTTTTCAAATACAGTCTACTGATATTGAAACAAAAGCTACTGAAGATCGGGATTCTGCATGCTCTCACATAATAAGTGAAATCTCTTACTGTAGTTTTGCTTTATAGAAACAAAGACTGAATGTCTAATATATAAAAGATATAAGAATTCCAAGCTCATTTTTAAGGATCTGGAATCCCTTATTTTGTGGTATTGCCTTAGTATCCTATCCCAAAAACAGTACACTGCAAAAACAACCTAAATACTTGGAATAAGTTCATTTAGTCTTTATTATATATAGGTATCTCAAAACACAATGCTTAAAGAGTGAAATGTAACTCACGCAGTTCAGTCAATTAAAAAAGTGACTCAAAGACAATTTTCCCAACCAACCCATTAAAGAGCAGGGCATGCCAAGGCACAATCATATCGAGCACAAAAATTGTATCTATCCATTCATCCTAATGGTATTTTGTTGAAGGAGAAAAAACATGTGAGTAACAGCTCACACAAAGCAGCAAAAGACTTGATGAATAAATTGGCACAAAAATGGATTGCAAATCCAACAAAGCCACTTCAGCTACAATGTAAACAGAATACAAACAAGACACCAACCTATGTTATATGTGCCATACACTCCCCAGACACAACAACCCTGCAAAGTACATTGGGCTGCATTATAGCAGTTTTGATGTGGCATTTGTTGAAGGAATGAGGTTCAAAATTGAGCACTTCAGTGAATCAATGGAACTGGTTGAAGAAATGAGGCTCAAAATTGAGCACTTCAATGAATCATTGGATCTTGTTGAAGGAATCCACGTATGGTTGCAATAGTATAGTTGGCTTTCAATGAATTCTGGATAAGATGGTATGCAATGCTTGTAAAGATTGCAAGAAAGTGAACAACCCTTCAACGATAGTTAACAGGCCTTTGACTTGCTGCATAAGCAACATACTGCAGAAAATAGATACACATAGCAAGCGAAGGGTTGCAGCCTACGCCACATATAGGTATCTCAAAAAAAATGCTTCAAGAGTGAAGAGTGACTCCACGTCAGTTCACTCAATTAAAAAGTGATTCAGAGGCCTTTTGAAATACCTCCCCGTATAAGAGGTATAGGGCTCAGTTAGATGCAATCAGATCTAATGCCAAAAATCTTATCTATCCGTTCATCGTAACAATGAAATAAAAGAATACAAAATAACTAAATGCAAATATAAGGAGACAAAAATTTGACAAACAAATTGCCGCAAAAAGGAATCACGATTGCAACAAAATCTCTTCAGTCGGGCTCAGATGATAATAATTTTGCATTACATGCATACCATACGAAAGTATTCAGAGACCCCAAAAACAAACACAAAATTTTGAAGTTGTTAATAGGCAACAAAATTTAATAGACAGCAGTTCTCTAATGGGATAAAACAGGTTACAAAACCAACACCCAAAACGTATTCAATAGGACAAAACAGATAAAAAGAACCCAACAGCGCGATCCACAAAACTAAAAACAAAACTTATATGATAAAAACCCAGATCACCTAAAACCCTGCATGCTCCAAAAACTAGGGCTTTGGGTAGATGGGCAACCCAGATAATTTTTCATTTTATATACCCAGATCCATATAAAAACCAAAAAGGAGACTATAACATACTTTAAAAGCCGGAGGTCGCAAACCGTAATCTAATAAATTTAGATCTTTAACACATAGAATGAGATGCATCAAGCAATCAGACTTACCAAGGATTATGTTTATATATGTACCATTGTGTTGAAGTTGCACTTTGGCAAAATCTCAGCAGAATATAAACTCAACCATAACTTAGCAATCTAAAATATATTGCACAAAGAAAATGTTTTAATTTTTTTTAAAAGCTTGAATTCCTTCCCAGCTTCTTTTGGCAAAATCTGCCATGTACGACTGACTTGGTAGTCTCAAGTTTCAAGACACTGATACTACTAAGATTGAAAAATATATCAAAATAAAATATGATCCAAGATTCAAATTGTTAGATATTTATTTCAACCAAAATGACAAGCAATTTCAGATTTAGAACATGAAACACTGAAAAAGCAATTTAAACACCAATTTTTAAGAAATAGAGATATATCAAGAAGGATATGTTGTTAGCCATATTCAAAGAGCCAACCGAATGTATGTTTCATAGCTAAGCATTTGTGATTTCTTAAGCAGATAGAATCGTACTATATGGATCAAAAGAAAGTAGGACCTTTCGCTCCAGCTGCGGAATTTTTCGAAAAAATCAACCAAGATAAGATGCCAACAAAGAAAAGATGCCATAATGTCTAAAATGTAGATAGTCCCATGTGAATGACAAATATCTAAATGGTCATCATTCATTAGTATACTATTGAAGAATAGTTAGACACTATTGAGAAATAGTGTTTGTATATGATTAAGAAAAAGAATCAAGCATTATTCAAAATGCTTATATCATTGTAATATTACTGTACACAACTATTAACCAATAGAATTGAAGGAAAATGGTTTTGTAATATTAACAAAAATATGAAATAAATATAAACATTAGAAAATATAATCAACAAAATTGAATTCTTACATCCAATTGATTGATTCATACAAACTATTAAAACTAGATGAATACATTAATAAACACTAATAAAATAATAATAATAAAAATCATAGAAGACATGAAAACTTAAGCGAACTAAAATCGTGGAAGACATGAAAACTTAAGCAAACTTTTTATTATTTATAACACTGAAACATGGGAGACAGCTTCTAAGTTCAAATGCTACCAAAGCTAAAACGTTAACTCTAGTCCCATACCCTACGGCAGACACAACTCAACACCCAAGTCCAAATATAGAAATGAAGACAAAACGTAAAGCTCAAATAATTAGTCAAGATTTAATCAAACACGGTACAGATATTTAGGAAAGCAGAAATTTAGCCAAAGCATATGGCGTAGTGATGTCGATCGTATGCAATCTGTAGACCTCTGCCCATACTACGCAAATACGTTTCCGGTCCACTTGAGGGAGGCTCTTAACCACGTAAGCCACTGCGTTGTTAAGCGGCCCAAATTTATCTCTAAGCGAGCTATGCTCTGTGAATTTTCCCATGATGGGAAGCCAAGTTGTGAGAAAAGAAACTCGAGAAGCTCTTGAAATTATTATCTTTCCGTCTCCTATAGCCTTCGTAAACCACATTATAATGTCGAATACAACTTCAGCAAAGCCTAGGTGAGAGATCTGCTTTACATACTTGATAAACTCCGCATCTTCACAAAATGTCTTCTGTGCAATCTCCAGTATTGCTCCATTGCAGTGCTGAATAAGTTTGAAAAACTGTGGTAGAGTTGTGAAATTACGAGAATCGATGGCTGCTTTGAACTCTTGCAGAATCACACGCCCGCATACGTCCACGACATCTCTACATCTATTTCCATCTAACATCGCTGCTAAATCTTTCTCCACAGTTTCTCGACTTTGGGATAAACCGCTGCTGTTGCTTTTAAGAAGAGACACCATTTCTTGGATAATCTTCTCTACAAAGTGAAGGAAGTGTGGGTGCAAAGGATACACAAACACAAAATATTGAATCACACACAAAATACTTAAACACAAGAATTGCCACAATAGGAATGCTACAGCATTAGTTCCATTATTTATGATCAAAGCAATTTCAATTGCTTGATAATAAACTTATTACATGTTGCCGGTATTTAAAGAGGTCTGAGAACAGTCTAGAAACCCAGCACATTCAAAACACATGCTCAGAAAATAGTCTGTAGGTAGGTGGAGGGCGGTGGATGAAGTTTCTGTATTAAATGCTTTTGCAGATGGAAGAAGCTTCTGACATTAATGATCTTTGACTGACAAGGGAGAAATTAATTACCAACATACTCCCCCTTAATTTCTACCTCAAATGCTTCAGCATCTTCATTCCTCAAACTTTGTCTTCGCCTTAATGTCATTGCCAAACAATCTTCAGATCTTTCAGTCTTCAAATAACTTTCTCCATTATCAAAAATACTCATTTTGGTGCTACTGCACTTTGTTGTTGCTACAACGATACTGTGATTTCAACGACCTCTTTTCTATGATCCGCCTTCTTCAATTTCTTTGAAACTATCCCTGGCTTTGACTTCTGCAAGCCCACGATCTCACCTTCTTTGTGTTGACAACTACGTGTGCCTCCACTCTTCCTCGATTTCTCCTTATTCAAAACATCTTTCAAAATGCAAGCTAAATCTTCAAACAATACATCACTTCTTTTCCTCTAAGACTTTTCAAATTACAACTTTACTTTTTGTACCTTTCACTTATCATCTTCAGATTACATGATCAAACTTTTCATTAAATTATAACAATCACCTTTTATTTAGAGTGGGTGATGAATGGATGTCAACGAGCTACGGCTCTTTCCTTGTGCAGCTTCAATATGACTTGGTTGTGGCGTCTCCAATCATTGAGCGATGGTGATTCTTCACACAATTCCTTCAGATTGACCAAGCTCCCACTGCTACAGCAGCAGATCAGGAAGACAGCATCGATATCAACTATTTCAGCAGGATCACTTCTATCGGCAAGCTCTTCAAACCAGCGGCTCCTTATCCTTCTACTAACATCTTGCACATCCTCCTTTTTCAACACGCGAGCTCTTTAGAAAACTTTTTCATACAAACCAATCGGCTCTCAATTTGTCCTCTGCCTCTTTTCTTTGGCAGCGATCTCTTACATGCCAATACAGCGATTCACTTCTTTTAATCTGGTGCTTTCTCCTTTGACAGAGACTTGATCTCCTTCCAAGCAGCGAACTCTTTCAACGATCTTTTGCATCTTCAAATCAGCGTACTACTCCTTTAGCTAGAGCTAACTTAGACATGAGCGGCTTCTAACAGATCTGCATCTTCAGATCTCTGAAGACTTTTCAAACTTGACACAACAGCTTTTGCAATGGCAACGATCTCCTTTAGACTTCTGCACACCTTCCTTATACCTACAATCTACTTTCATTCTGGAACATGCTACAGCGACTACACCACTCTCTTCATATTTTCAACATAGCATAATTCTGCAAGAGTCGATTTCCATCTCACAGCCTATCTAGCTCACAGAAGACAGCTCAGACACAGAACCCACAATCCTCTACTCCCAGTGAGCACGACCGACATGGCTCTGATACCAATTTGAAGGAAGTGTGGGTGCAAAGGATACACAAACACAAAATATTGAATCACACACAAAATACTTAAACACAAGAATTGCCACAATAGGAATGCTACAGCATTAGTTCCATTATTTATGATCAAAGCAATTTCAATTGCTTGATAAGAAACTTATTACATGTTGCCGGTATTTAAAGAGGTCTGAGAACAGTCTAGAAACCCAGCACATTCAAAACACATGCTCAGAAAATAGTCTGTAGGTAGGTGGAGGGCGGTGGATGAAGTTTCTGTATTAAATGCTTTTGCAGATGGAAGAAGCTTCTGACATTAATGATCTTTGACTGACAAGGGAGAAATTAATTACCAACGCAAAGGTTATATGGTCATCGTCGTCCTGATGAAGCCTGGCAGCTAAATCTGGTGAAACTTTGAGTCCCTCATGAGAGAGCACGTTTCGAATTTGGGACTCCTCCTGCGCACTCCAAGAAACTGCTTCCAAATATTGCATGCATTTGTTGATGCAGTCATCAGCCAACATTTCAAATGCAACTGACAGAATCCCCAGGCATTCCTCAACATTGAGGAAATCCACATGCTCACCATACATGATTTCAATACATTTTAAATAGTGATCAAAGTTGTGAGAAGTAGTTACGCATATTTCGGTTGATTTATCCGATGACCACCGCTTGGAATTAAAGCTGCCTTCAAAACACTTCAATCTTTTGAGGATCTGAGAATGGAGATAATAAATTAAAACTGGATTTTTTCCGTGCTTTTTGTCAGCTGGGCCTGTCAAGAACAATTTTACATCAGCGGAGTTTTGAGTTCCGAATCGAAGCCGAGCTTCTGCCATTGCATAAATGGATACAGATGACGCCTTTCTATCAAAACCAACTCTAGATTTATAGAGTGGGATTGAATACCGCTGCAATTCAATCTTACATGTCTCAAAATTTAGAACATGAGGCGGCTTCTGGTGCAATTTAATGGTAAAGTTATGCAATAATACTTAAATTTCAATGGAGTCTACATCAATCACAGGTCATTGCCGACTTCTTTAAAGCGGATTCCCTTCGCTTTAATAAAATAAAGCTTATTAAGTGCTATAAAAAATAAAGTAATTTTTTAGATGCTTTGGCTTAATAAACATTTCTCCATTACTGTTGGAGGAATGGACATTTTAATACGTAGTTAACTTTATCTTGTTCCACTTAAACTTTCAATATAAAATAAAATTAGTAATTCATAAATAATTTTTTGTCTTATTATTAATTTAAAAGTAAAATATTTTAATTTATTTTTAAATATATTATAATAGTATGGAGAAGTTTCATATTATGTATATAAAAACTCATTAGCTTAAATAATAAATGTAAATTATAAAAAGTAATATTAAAATATATAATATTTTCTTATTTATGAAAATCTTATGGATCATCCTCTTAAAAATGAAAGGAAAGAAATCATATGGATGACTCTTTTTGTGGGTCGGAGCAAGCTAAAGTTTGATGGGACAATTAAGACATATTTTGCGCTAGTTGCATAATGAGAGACCATGATGGACATTTGATAGGTGCTGCTTTGAAAATTTTGGGATAAGCAACAAAGAACGAACTAGAAGCCATGGTGCTTCTTTTAGGCCTACAAAGTTGTGAACACCTAAGTATTAAGAAGGTGTAGATTGTTCAGGTGACTCATATTATTATAAATGTAATAAAGGAAAAAGCGGCTCCAAACTAGAAAATTAACAAGATTATAAATCTAATTTGACCTTTTCTCAACAAACTAGAGGCCTTTACACTCAAACACATTTATAGAGAAGGGAATTATTATGTTTATGTGCTGACCAACTTTAGTATCAATCATGAAACATGATTGTTATTTGGAGATAACTTAAGACTATGGATGCAACAATCCCCCTCTTTATTTTAGGATGATCCATTAACTCAAAGAAAGCTAATAAATCTTTGTGACAATGTAACATGATTGCTTTAAAAATAATTTTATTTTTTCCAATCCCTATAAGGACACATAAATTGTAAATATGAATTATGGTTTGGAAAGCTACACTATTTTTTAAAGGGCTATAATTGTAGATATATCTTAACCAATAATCAATGGATTAAAAGTAAGTCTATACACTTAATCTATAGGTTAAAAGTGGTGATAATATTTCATACAAATATTATCACAACTATGTGTATTGTATGAACCATTATCAACTGAGAATTCTACAACTAGTATGCAAATTTTAATATTCTACAACTACAACTACAACTATGCAAATTTTAATATCCAATGTTAAAGTGCTGATAATGGTTCATACAATACACATAGTTTTGGTATTTTTTCCTTTCTACCACTCCTTAGATATTATGTCCGCAGAAAAAGTGCATAAATGTTTGTTAAGCATTCTTCTTGAGAGATTGGAGTAATTGATTGAAATGAAAAGGTTGGTATTGATGGTGTCAATTAAGATTTATTGGTATATAGGTCTCAGCTTACTTATTTAAGAACCCAAGGTTGTTTCTAGTGCTATCACATATTTTCTTCTTGGAAGAGAAATTTGATCTACAGGTTAAGACAATATTCAAGGTTAAAGTGGTGATAATGGTTCATACATGGATATAGTTTTGGGTGATTTGTGCCTCTCTATTACTCACAAATATTATGTCACATAGACATTGCATCAATATTTTTTGGAATTCATATTGAGATTGGGTAATCCATTAAAATGACAAGAGTTAATGGTGTTGATTAAGATTTGTTAGCATATAGGTCTTAACACTATTCTTGACAAAGGTTTTTCTAATGTGGGTTTTCCCAATTGTAATGAGCTATGAACCACTTTTCATAACACTTATCCTTGGGTCTAATTTATTATTTTAGATAGAAGCTTAAACAATGGTCACAAAATGTCAAACAAATGGGAATTTCTTTCTTGAAATTTTACATGGGAATCTTTCCTCAAATAGAGTTTTAGTGGAAGTGGATTCATTGGACAATGGTGGTGATGGGCTTTGACAAACTAAGATTATATGGGTAAATCTCATACTAATACCAAAATAGTTTCATAAGAATTAATTAATTAAAAAATAAATGTAATTAAAATAATGACATAGAGTTATTGATAGTAAAACACAAAATGTATACAACAAACTTTGGAGTTTTTGAAATTATTCCTTAGGAATTTTGGTTTTTGGCCCTCTATTCTTAGAGAAACTTTAATATATATATTTTATAGGTTAATATATGGGTATGTCTCCCAAGGTCAATTTTATCTAGTAAAAAAGTTATAAATATATAATAATCATTACAATTTTCAAAGTAAATAAAATAAAAAGTTAAATAATTACTACTTTCAAAAATAGAATTAAAATTTACAATAGATTAATAAATTTCCCAATAAAAGTAAAGTAAAGAAAGTATTAAATAAAATATTCTTAAGTAAAAATATAATTTGTGTATTAAATAATTTTAAAATAAATAAAATAACTCTCAAGCATAAAAATAATTATGATATCTTTAAATATTTTTAAATATAAATTTATTTAAGATATTATCATTTTAAATTTATTATATTATCATGTTACAAACTATTGGCAATCAGGATTGCACCCTTAGCCAAGTTAGACTTTCCTATCCTATTGCAAAATGGAAACTCTCTCATATTTGTGGGTAAATCTATAGGTGTGAATGAATCTCTAGAATGGGTTGGTTCCCCTAGTAAAACACCTAATATGCTATACCTTTAAGGAAAAGGGGTAGAAGGAAAAATGAAAAAAATAGAGATCCTAAACTAAGGTGTTTCACCAATACTAAGAAGATTCTGACAATTATTTCCCACTCACAACAATATCTCTAAAACTTTGATTCTCACAATCTCACCCTAAACACATAATCCAAGAGTGATTTTCATAGAGGTTAATCAAACATAACACATAATGCAACCTAGATCACATGAAACCCTTGCAAAAAAACCTACAATGACAAGACATAAGGAGGATTCTGCATTCAAATCATAGCTAACATCAGATTGTGACTATAAATTTGAAACTTGAGTATATGAGAGAAGAAATCTTGCTGCTTTATTGAACTGAAGGAGTGAAAATTTCAAAATATGAGTACAAAGCTAGTTTAAAAAAATCTCTGAGTGAATAGGAGAGCAAGAAACCATCAATCTAAACTGAGAAAAATTAGAATTTTCTCAAAATTATAGCCTCCAAGTTCACCATAGTGAAAATAGCCAAAAATCAACTTCACTGCTTCTCTGAATAGCAACTTTTACCATTTTCGAGCTCAAGGGAAAAGCCTAAAAAATAGTGTCATAAAGTGCTCCAAATAACACCAAAAAGATAGAAAATTTCCTCCTAAAAAAGGTTGATCTAGAAAATCCACAAAATTAGGTGCAAACAACTGGAAATTGAAAATGGAAACTTTAGTTTGCCTCCTTTTCTCCAAATTCACCCAAGTGGAACTCAACTCAAAATAGAAGGTTTCAGTGGGTATTTAAGCATATCAACTACATTTAAACAATAACAAATATTAAGGTAATTTATAGAAACATTACCTTAATTTTGTTTTACAACACTTGCATTTTTAGAAAACAAAAATAGAAACCCCCTTTGTTACATCTAATTTTGCAGTTTGAGCTCAAATATTCTATTTTTTGTAATTTTGGATAAAAACTTAATGCTTTGCAAAAATCAAAATATTTAAACAAGGAACCTATATACTTGATTTTTCTATAAAAATCATAAAAATTTATACACCCATCAGTGAGTTATTCCAAGGGAAACCTAAAGTGTTCAAAACTTAGGCAAAAATTCAAAAACCCTAAGGTCATTGTCTTGATTTTTTAAAGCAATGCATTAAATACTTCCCAAGACTTAGAAAGGATCATCTAAAATGGACAAGGCATATATTATTTTATTTAAAAGTCAAAGAAAATGTTTGGAACTTCACTTGGCCGCCATGGAAGTTAGGGTTTGAGGCTAGAACTTCACCATTCAAGCTACTTTCTCTATCATTCTTGTTGAATCTTCTTCTACATTCAATGGTAAGACATTTGTTACCATTTTGATGTATCTTTGACTCCATTCTAAAGGAAGAATCAGGCCTCTAGGCCGTGTCCATGACTAGTTTTTTATGCATTGTTCTCTTTTGTGTTTTGATTTGTTGTTGTGTTGTTTACTTGGCCACCATGAGAGAGCTTTGTTCAAGCCTTTTGAGAGCTTTGACTGCGGACTTGGACTGGTTTTCTCTATTTATTTTTTACATCATGCATTTCTCTCTTTAAAATGCTTGATTTGAGCTCACTTCACAAACATGAGTTGAGAATTTGTAGGAGGAATGAGTAGATTCTTTAGTTGGTCTTTCTTAGGCCACAACCTCACCATATGCATTTCTCTCATTTCTGCAAAAAATAAACCCCTTTGGTCTCGACCCATGATGTGCAATAGTATTAATTGTTGAATGAAGGAACTCTTTGTATCTATGCTTACTATTTCTTGGGTTTTGAAAACCCATCATGGCCACGGCCATTAGCTTCAATATATTCATTTTTCTGAGTGCTCCATTTCTGGCACAGGCTCAAACCCTTGTTATTTCTTTTTCATTTTCATTTTGAAGCAAAAACCCCAAGTGGGTATTCTCATTTGTGAAGAAAAAACACTCTCTCAGACCGCGGCCATGAGAGTTCAACTGGGTTTATTTGCATTCTTGTATGAGCTCAAACTACCCATTATCTCTTCATTTTGAAGTCTCACAACATAAACCCATGTGGGTTTCCTCCTAAAGCTCAAAATGGGTACCATTGCATTTTTTTCCACTCTATAAAAAGTGCATTCATTTCTCTCTACTCACACACAAATGTATTGCATGAGTCATGGTGAACTTAATGTCATTGTTCCATTCACTTTGAAACCCTAGCTTATTTGGACATTGGTTCACTGTTTTGAAAGCCAGCAATGATTTCATTTTCATGTTCATGTGCACACTAATGTAGCTTCACTTGCTTACTCTCAAAATGTAGGCTCTACTTTACTTAGAAATTATTCTTAATGCAACAAGCTATTTTCTTTGTACTTTTTCTTTCTGAAAGACATGTTGCTTCAATGACATTTGTAATCTTTCTTTTCATTGCATATGTTGTTAGCAATTACTTGCTTTCCATTTTTGTTTGAAGTGAATAAACACAATGAAACTCAACTTTATTTGATGCTTTTTAGTTGCTTATCAAACACCATATTTTCTCATTCTCTCCATGCAATTTCTCATTCACTATTTAGCATGGTTTCCATGATATTTGCACACACTTGCTTAATGAAACACACAGAAAAAGCTCTGTTTACTCTCAAATGCACTACATATGGATGCTTCTATTTCATTTACTTACTTTGCAAGGTTGTATTCAGCAATCATGGTATTTTATGTAAGTCATGTGTTGTCCATTATCACCCATTCTATTCACTTGAATGTTTCAGAAAATGCACTTCAAATTTCATTTTTATCACAGTTTCATGTGGCAATGCAATGAGATAGTCTTTATATTTGTAGCATCAATCATATTGAAGCCAGCCTTGAGTTTCTTTGCAGTCCACTGACATTAATGGTGCTATATTCAACACAAGAACTTAGTTTATTGTGCCTACAATCAACAATGCCTCTTTTTCCTTCATCCTTTGGCTTTCATACTCCATTTGTAGCCACTTGTAATTATATTTCTTGATGGGGAGAATCTTCCTTCTATACTCTTCATGCATTTTGATTTCTCTTAGGCAACAAATGTTGATGTGAAACTTGATCTTTGCATAGAATATTTTGGAATATAAACACCTGATGATGGTGTTCTGAAGCTTCTTCATTCGCTTCAGTGGCCACTATTGATTGGAATTATGTATGCATGTTCACTATCACATTTCATGATGATGCACTCCTTATGGTGATCTACTTGAGCAATTGATCATTTATGATCTTCAACTCATTGCATTTTTAGACTTGATTGTGCTAAATGGTCAATTGTTTGAGTTCTTATGACACTTGTGATATAGTCATTTAGATGCATATCTCTTTTGACAATTTTTGAATTGTTTCCTTTTTGAACCCCTCTATTGAATGTTAAGGGGAAGCATGTCAAGCTCAACCCTTATGGGAGCCCGTTTTACACCACATGCTATAAATCTTCAAAGAAGATCAACAACATGGATTTTCCTATACCGACACAGGAAACAAACAATGTTAGATTAAAAACAATAAGTTCAAAGTTCTTATGATTTTTCCTCCTTTGTATTCTCTTGCATACTTCTTGTCTTTGCTCAATTGATTCAATGCACCACAAGCAGTGTTCCACATTACTATTGGTAGATCATGTAGGAGGATTCATAACCTGAGCTCTAACAAAACATTAGAATCACTTGCAAGTTCACTTGGAGAACGAGAGTGAAGAGGGATGCACAACACCAAAGGCAACTTGAAGACACATCCAAGCAATGATGGCTATGTTCCCTCTTATGTGCTCTTTTCCTTCTTTATCTTCAATAGTTTAGTGCACTCCTTGTGTTTCATTGTTTCATTTATTCCCATGGCTTGTGTGGGACACTTGATTCTTCTTTTCATCCCAATGAATATAAAATAGCACTTTGTGCAATTTCTTGTTCAATTTTGTACTTCTCTTTTGCAAAAATGTATGAAACATTGTGTAATGAATAACTGAATACACAATGAAAGAACTTTCTTTTACATTTCATGCAATACTTAATGCTGCAAATGATGAATGGAAAATTGAAACACATTGCACTTTTCTAAGACTCAAAAATCAAATATATGCAATGGTTAAAGCAACTATAGAAATAATATGAAACTCTTCACCTCAAAATGAACCTAAATTAACGAGCTCTCTCAATTTGAGTTGTGGTGAAAATTTGATAACACTCTTGGTGACCTTTGCTAGATGCTTTCCTGCTAAGCATTAGGCCAGTTGCCTTATGTAGATCCATTGCGAATGGAGTCAATTCTACCCTTCTAAAACACAAGAGATCTAAAAAAACTAAAACTTGCCACACCAAGCTGCAACAAAAACCAAAACAAAAAAAATGGAAGAAAACCTACAAGGCCCTTGGTGGCTAGAAAAAAAATGGGTAGAAGCACTTATGGAAAAGAAACAACTGAAAAGAAAAAGTGCTCCAAGCACTTATTAGCAACAACTACTCTACTATAGTATAGGGGTAGAACTTTAAACCTTAGAAACAATGTTTTAAATGGATCCCATTGACTGGGATCAGAAGCACCTCCCCGCTTAACTTTGAGAGTTGAAATGAATTGTGCTCTTTGCATTCTGTTATTACATACAGGCCCTCCCAAATTGCATCAAATTTGGAATGCCTCCCAGGTTTATTCTTGTGTTCATCCAATTTGAGCACAAAATATCCAACAAAAAATTCTCTGGGATTTGCTTCACATAATTCTCTTATCATGTTATCATTTAGCTCTTCATTCAACTAAAATTTAGCCTTTTGGAACAAGATTTTATCAAAGTATCTTTCATAGAATTTTTTTTCATTGATTGGTATCATTTCCAACACAGACATGCTTCTTTGAATCTCATCATCAAAGTTAGGAAGCTCATTGGGCCAATCAGTTGGGGATTGTTGGGGTTCAACACCGATTGCATTTTCACAATTTTTAGCATTAAATTCAAAATTCTCTAGAAATAGGTCCTCTTTATCTTCATTCTGGCTTTTGAATGAAGAGGAGTTATTTTCCCTCTCAAAGTTGTTTTCAATGGCTCTACTTACCTCATTGAGAAATTCTTCTCCAAAAACCTCCCCTTGATCCAAGGTTTGATCATCAAATTGTATTTCCATCCATTCTTGATCAACTTCTCCATATTCTTTAAGGCCTTCTTCTTTAGTTGAAGCTTCATTTTCAAAAAGTAATTTCATCCATTCTTGAACAGATGTTTCATCTTCTCTGAGGTCCTCCTCTTGATCTGAAACTTAACCTTCAAAGAGTAGCTCCTTCCATTCTTTGACAACCTCCTCATCTCTCAAGAACCTTGTGTCACCATCTAAAAGTTGAATTTGGCCTTTAACTAGATTAGGAACTATTGTATCAGGTTCATGAATTACATAAATTCCCAACCTTTCCTCCTCGGTGTGGTTGAAAGGATCAAGGTCATGATTTTGGGTAGCCCACTCATCCAAATTTTCTATTTTGTTGGTTGCATTGGGGTCTGAGGTCATGGGTTGATTCTCTAGTCCATTTGTGGTGTACAGGTTAGCATTTACTAGGCTAGGAATGTATGGCTTGATGTGGTATTTAGCTAATGGTTCATACCTAATGGTCACCTTGGTGCCATACCTAGTTCTAAAGAATAAGTGAGACCAATCAGCTAATAAGAATCCTCCTAGTTTAGTAGTAAAGTCTCTTGAGAGGCAAAGTGTGAAATGGGGAGGCAATTCAATCACATGGAAATCTTGGGAAACAACAAAGTTGGGGCAAGCATGTAATGTGAGGGCTAAATTTTTAATGATCCCTATTGTTTGAACAACAAACCCATCTAATTGCATGACTCCTTTTGACACGGGTTCATAAACCAAACCTAACTCGTCCGCTAAGCTTTTAGGCATAACTGAGCTACTAGCACCTGAGTCTATCATAGAGTTATGGACAATCTTATCCCCAATAATAAGACTTAGATAAAATTATGGGGGATTCACTTCTTGATTTTTCTGCCCACCTTGGACCTCTAAGTTGTTCACAAGTACAATTCTATTCTTTTCTGCATTAACAACATCTGAAGATGAAAATTCAGCCAATGCATCTTGTAACAAATTTTTTGGCCTAGGATATGTAATGCATCCATAATGGACATGTTGATGTAGCTTTCTTTAAATTCTCAACCACATTAAAAGACACAAGGCTTACCTTTTTCTGTCCTAAAGAAACAATGGCATCATTTACCTTTTTTTGTCCTCTTTGTAGAATTTGCACCTTCACGGGACAGGTGGCTAAATTTTGGGAAAAATAGGTGTAGGTGGTCTCAATGCTATTTTCCTAGCTTGAATGAGACAATTTTCTACCCTTATTGCGATATCATAGGCATTTGGTAATGTAAACCCTCCAATGGATTGTATCATAACCAAAATTTCACTATTTAGGGATTTTAGGAAAAATAGGAAGGCATGTTCAGGTGAGGGTTTAACTATCAGAGGAATCCTATCCTAGGTTCTCTAGAACTGATAATTAAAATCAGTCATGTGTTCATAGGGAGCCCGCTCGATGGTGCTCAGCTTCTCTAGCAATGAAAGGTGATCCGACTTATCCATGAATTGTCGGTGTAGGCCATCACCAAGCTGGTCCCATGTTGCAATGGAATTGGTTGGGAGCCCTTTGAACCACTGAAAGGATTTCCCCTTCAACAAACTAACCAACAACCTTATAGCCCTTTGTTTTTCTTTTGTCACATTAATACGCAGAACATGGTGGCCATACACATCTCCCGGATGTGTTCCGTTAGAGGTGGTCTAGTATTCTCATGAAGTATGGAAGTCCTTTAAGTGCAACAACTAGGATGCCATCATGTCAAGCCAACAATAATGGGTTGCCCCCGTTAAACGGTGCGAAGGAAAATTATCTCGTCATAGGCAGTGCTTGAGATATTGGAGTTGGGTTCCTCTTCACATAAATTATAGGACTGAGCTCTAGAGGTGTAGACTTTGCCCTCCTAGTTGAATCAAAGATCCTCCTTGGTGTTTTTCCTCTCCTTCTTGGTGGGGAGAGGTACAAATATTCAAAAGGAG
>VDFB02189370.1:0-33796 GCA_007258455.2 Sequoia sempervirens
TTTTTTTTCATTGATTTTTCCCTTTTTCGGTGATGGTGAAAAAGTGGGAAAAATTTTCTCGAGTGCCAGCCCCAAACCCCACTTGAGAGACTGACCCGACCACAGACCCGGCAAGGACGGGGGCCAGGGTGTACAGTATACCATGGGCTATACAGTATAGCATGATTAGTCGCCACATACCAACATTGTTGTCATCCTTCAGTTGACTCCTTTGAATGATTCCCCTGCATGACCATCTAACGGTTTCCTTTCTCAACTTAGCATCCATAAATTATGTCCTGCATAGCAATGTTAGTACACATAATAATTGCACATCTATAATCACCTTAAAAAATATTCATCAACCATACACAAAATTAATATAGATAATCCACATAGTATGCCAATGTCATTAAAACTTCATAGAGATAAGGTTAAACCCAATGTTGATGGTTTGAGGGAAACATTATGCAAATATTAACACATGACTACTAAAGTTCATGACACTGCCACCACATGGACTATAAATTCTACCCAAAATTTGACCAAAAACTAGGCTCATCAAAGTTTATTAAGTCCTTAGATCTAGATACCATTCATTCTTGTATTGCATCTTACATTAGTGAAATTACATCTAAGATATCTTGCATTTTGCATTAGTGAAATTACATTTAGGGTTTCCTATATTTGCATTAGTGAAAGTGCATATAGGTTGCATATTTACTTTATTGCATCAATTCATTTCATTGAAAAATTGAAAAGTGCATTGTTCTTCATCTTCATTACATACTTATTGCATTCAAAATTGAAAAATTACATTCAATTGCTTATTTATAGCTACTTTTTCTTGCACTTATTTTCACATTTTTCTATTTCTAAGCATCTGTATATTACATAGGCAATCTGTAAATGTTGTTGACATTCTAGAATTCACTATTTTTCTAAAAAAAATCTTTGCTAGGACTAAAATTCCCTTCCTGGCATCTTAGTCCCTTTTAGCATTTTTTCTTCAAAAGTCTCTCTCTGTTGTGTGCTATCTATTTCAGCCTCTAGAACTTCAGAATCTCACCAGGAGGACCAAGATTCCCTTCCCAACATCTTAGTCCCTGTTGACTTTGATTCTTCAATTTTTCAGGATCTAAAATTGCTTTACTATGTTTTTGTTGGATGCCTTCAATTTTTTGTTTTAGTTCCTAGACTTTTTGCTATTTCATTTCAATTGCATTTGTTTAATCTTGCATCATGGATTTGGGCTTTGGAAAATTGTGGATGTCCTTGAAATCTTTGGTAGATTTGTCAAATTGTGCCTTTGGTAATGACCCTAATGAAATTAAACTTACTCATGCTCATACAACTCCTAATGTATGTCCTCCTCATGATGTTGACATCATTGGAGAAGATGATGACGACATGAATAAGTTCCTAAATGATTGTCTTGATAACCTTGAAGCTAATGCATCCTTCTATCCCTCCATGAAACAACCAGTTCCTCCCACAATACCACTCCTTGAGATGTTTGGTTTCTTACATCTTGAAACCAAAGTGAAAATTGAACCTAAGTTCCCTACAACATGTGAACCTAGTTCCTCTAAACAAGCAAACACTCAACCCTTTTATGATAACAAATTAACAAACACTCTAATCAATCTAGAAGAAACATATGGAAAAGGCTTCACCATATTGAGAAAACAAGGATGTGACACAAGAAGTGAACATGAAATTCATCAACTTTTAGAGCAAAAACCAATCGATGGAAACACAAAAAGATTAGGGTACCAAGATCCCTCTTATAATGAAAATCCTCCTAGAGAATATCTAAGGCTCTGAAGTGATGGTACAGTGGTCTTGTTGGACTCAAGGAACACTGAGAGGGGGGTGAATCAATGTTCAACAAATTTAAACTTTAAATCCAAATCTTAAACCATTAACAACATTTCAACAAAAGAGAAGTTGCAAGCACAAGAAGAAGATAAACATAACACCATAACACCAATATTTTTATGTGGAAACCCTGTTAGGGGAAAAACCACGGTGGAGATTAGTCCACAATTATACTATGTTAAAAGTATGAACAAAAGGGAATGCACATGCATTCAGGCACACTGCCTAGAGCTCACTTCTCAAGAAGCACACTGCTTATAGGAAGGCTCACTTCCTTACAAAATGTTTGAGTTACAAAAAAATGTTGAATTGAAAGGATAGCATCTCCAAATTCCTAGATTCAGTTATGGTGAAACTCAGTAGACGATCTTCAACCCTTTTGATTGATTCCATATTTCTGCTCTACTCTGCTCTATTTTTTTCCCCTAATTTTCCTTCACAAAAATCCTCTTTTGTACAAGAAATATTCACTCAATTGATCTTCTAATATTCACACATACATATGCTTTTCTCATTTTGGACACACACACAATCAAACCCTTCAAAATGAATTACCGATCTCATATATATACCCGCTAACAAAGATTTCATCACTTCAAGTCAACTTTAACAAAACATGAAATATCCTTCAATGGTCAGCTCAAATCACAAATTAAATTTAACGTGCACCCATCAAAGTCACCTAAGAGATAACTAGGACCCAAAACAAAATAACCAATTGACACAAGAAACAATTAAACAATTACTCCTTATACACCCACGACATGCAAAATTCACCTGGTTTGCCACAATGAGCAAATAAATAGAAAAACATCCTACCGGATCTCCAAGCTCATACATTGATTAATGCAACATCACAAATCTTGACAATGAGATAACATATATTCTTAAAAACCTATCCTGGGGATCCAAAACACAAAATGATGATCCGGTAAGCATACCGATCGACTAATTGATCGAATACCCTATTCTTTCTGCTTTCTACCGGTAGAACACTATTCTCTACATTTCTTGCTGATATGAGAAAATTTTGATTTGCAGACTGGAGGGATGACTTAGGTTGCAATCAATGACAAATCTAGAAGCCACATGCCATCAAACAAGCCATATGACAACAATCTCTCCCCTTGGCATTGATGGAAACACTTAGTGAAAAATGACTAAGTGTCAGAATTCAAAATTTCAAAACTCAAACTCCCCCTTAGAATGATAAAGAATTTTTCACTACTCTCCTCCCCCTTTGAAATCAATGAGAAATATATTCTTCACTAAACTCTCTTCCCCTTTCAAAAATTCAAAATTTGAAGTACAACTGCTACTTAAGTTAGAAAATTAACTTGTACTTATCTTTCATACCCAAGAAGAGATTTCTTCCATGCTTCTATAAAAATCCCAATGATTAAGATATGCTATTATTCTCGAATTTCTTGTTAATAATTTGAATGAGGGATTCTGGGATTGTAATTGCTTCTTCTAATTTTTCTCCTTTCCTCAAAACCTTAATCAACTGCTCCAACCTACATTCAGTCAAATCCTTGACTTTCCAAAAGGTGTCCACAAGATTGTTTCTGGAAAAGTGGAATTTTGCATGCTCATACTGCAATTCCTGAATCTTTTTCTTGACTGCTCCATCCTAGTCCTGAAACATACTGTAATCTTGATCAATTTTGATCAACTCAACTTCAATCTGCTCCAACTTTTCCTTATACCTCCCAACAACATGAGGCCACTGAAGACAATAGTTGTAGATGCTATTAGCTGAATTAATGTATTGAATCAACTCATTCATTTTCTTTTTCAGTTTGGTAAGGGACAGCCTAAACTGCTCCTTCAGATGTAAAATTACTTCTTCCTCTTTCCTGTCTAGAGACTAAGATACCATAGCTTCCTTGATGCATTCAATTAATTCTTCTAGAAAAACATTGTGCAAACTCTCCAATACAATGTTATTATGCACAAAGTAAGAAGTCAATGTGTTCTTAATCAGTTCCTGCTCATATGAGGGTCTCTCCAACCATAAGTCAACAATTTTCTTCATCCCATCTTTTTCTTGAACAAGCTACAATATCTTAGCTTTGAATAAGGTATCATCTTCTTCACTTCCTTCCGCCATCAACACATCTATTTCAACTAATTTTGGTTCATCCCTAGGAGTGTACTCATCAGATTCCTCATCTGGTATATCTACAATTAACTGTTCTTTTCCCTTTTCTTCAGTTCTTGGGGACTTATGTGTCAGAGGGGTGTACATAGAAATTTCTTCTGCTCTCTTCTTCTTCCCTAACACTTCACTAGAAGAAGATCCAAATTCAAGCATCTTTACCAAAAGGGGAATGTTAACTTCTCCAAACTTCCCTAGCAATTCCTTAAAGAAATTTGCATATACTTGCTCATAATTTCCCAAAGCATTAGAATGCTCAAAAATTTGCTTACAAACTGGTTCGCTTTCCTTCCATACCACATTGTCATTTTGAGGCAAGCAATTCAAAAAATACATCATGATACATATGATAAAAATACCAAACCTGAAGGGGTAATCTACTTCTTTCATCAATTTCACATTTTCCATCAACCGATCCTTTAGCAATGCACATAGATCAAAGTCTTCATCTTCCATTATCATTTTGTGAGCGATATAAACTGCACCTACCGAAGTTGTGCCTTCCCTATTTCTGAAGAAAATTTTGTATGAAATCCCATGTGCAATGTACCTTGTTATTGGATATTTGATCGTTGAAATTACTAGAGCCCTCTAATCTCCTGTCACTCTAGTTAGGGTTTCAACTTCCTTGTTTTGAATCAACTTTTTTTTCAAAATAACCCCAACATTGCATAAACCAGTTAAATTTATAATCACATCCTTTGAAACAAGATAGGGTTTATCCAAGGTTAGAATGTCCTCATTCAATCTATTCAGGATAAACCTGACCACTTCCGCGTTGACAAAATAAGGAAACTCATTCCAAATGTACAAACTTTTATGTTTCACACCTTCAAGCCACTTCAATTCACCAGCTACAAAAAATTTATCACAACCCCAATCTTTCCACTGCTATACTCATCCAAATTGACCATTCCTTTGTTTAGCTTCATTTTTCTTTTAGTACGGAATGAGTTTTTCTACCAAGCACAAAATTTAAAATTCTACAAGCAATTGAAATACCTAATGAATTTTTTGTCGAATTTTCTCTACTCCTTTGAAATATCACTACAAAAGCTCTTCTTATGTTCTTCTTCAATGCAAGGTGACAAATGAGGGTTCCAAATAACCTTTTATAACTTCATGCACCTAACCTTTTTTTTGCATTAAATATTTCTCCCTAGGAGTTTCGGGTACTCTATTTTCTTAGACAACAAAAGAATTATTTATTTGCAGACCTTCTACTTCTCATGTTTCTGCATAAGCGATCATTGATGCATTTGCAAATTTTTATCATAGCCACTAACAATTTCTTACATTCCAGTGCTAGCTACCAATAGGGGAACAAAGGATTTTTCTTAAAAGACTCCCCTTAGGCCAATGGCCTGAGATCAATTTCTGGAGGAATTACTAGAACAAGATTTTGGTGCAGACTTATTCCCTTCATCAAAGTTACTCTTCCTTACCCATGTTTCCTTCATCTAATATCTAATCTCTTCCATAGTCACTTTCCCTTTTCCCTTTTCATCTTTCTGTGAGATTTTTCCCTTGTATACTAGACCTCTTCTATCCATATTTATGTTCTTGCAAAATCTTGCAATGTGACCAAATCTCTTGCAATTGTAACATATCGGATTTCTTTGCATAGACCATTCATTCCATTGATTTCCATTTGATCTACACTAATTAGCAATATGCCCAAATTTTCCACAGGTATAGCATTTAACATTCCTTACACTAACAGACATATTTTTGCATTCAATTGAATTATGAACAAACTTATTACAACTAAAACACTGACTGGGAAATGATGAACTGGTTGAATTTATTTTACTTCTACATTGAGAAGCCATATGACCAAATTTATTGCAAGCAAAGCAGTAACCATTAAAATTTTGAGCATTGGGTTGTCTTACCAGATACCTTCTACCTTTGTTCATTTGATTTCTTTGTTTGGAATCCTTATGTTCAAATCCAGAGCTTTCTTCCTTCTCATATCCAAGACCTCGCTTATCATTTGCATCCTTCTGTCCTTTAGTTAGCTCATCAAGCTTACATAACCAGTCCTAAACTTCTCCTTGTACTCATTTTTAGTAGTGATTTCATCTTTGAGAATAACTATATGTCTTTCAAAGTCTTGTTCATTATTTCTAGATTGTTGTAGTTCATTCTCTAGCTGAATGAATCCACTATTTACTCTACTACATTCTTCAAATTTTTCTTGTAAATATTGGGCCAGATTCTCGTCATTCTTCTTCCTTACTTCAATCTCCTTAGTTAGCTTCATTTCCACATATTCCATCTCAAGCTTTAGAGTAGCATTATTCCTAGCAAGTTTTCCACATTCTTCAATTATTTCTTTTAGGATTTGATTCAGGTGAACATCTTCCAAGATTTTATTTTCTTTCTACTTCAGCTGATCACAAAGTTCCTTCCTCTTTTCTCTTGACTCATTGATTTTATCCTTCAATGATTGAATGAATTTCTTAGCATCCACAAGATTTTCTTTTAATTCCATGACTTCTGCTTTAGAATGATCAAGATCATCAAGTTCCACCATAAGCTACTGTTGAAGACCACTAGATTCCATTGCAATCCAAGATCCACCTTAAGTGGTTAAAGTTCAATAGAGGAACTATGCTCTGATACCAATTGTTGGACTCAAGGAACACTAAGAAGGGGGGTGAATCAGTGTTCAACAAATTTAAACTTTAAATCTAGATCTTAAACCATTAACAACATTTCAACAAAAGAGAAGTTGCAAGCACAAGAAGAAGATAAACATAACACCATAACGCTAATATTTTTATGTGGAAACCTTGTTAGGGGAAAAACCACAGTGGAGATTAGTCCATAATTATACTCTGTTAAAAGTATGAATAAAAGGGAATGCACATGCATTCAAGAACACTTCCTAGAGCTCACTACTTATAGGAAGGCTCACTGCCTTTCAGAATTTTTGAGTTACAACAAAAGGTTGAACTGAGAGGATAGCATCTCCAAATTCCTGGATTTAGTTCTAGTGAAGCTTAGTAGATGATCTTTAGCCCTTATGACTGATTCTATATTTTTTCTCTGCTCTGCTCTATTTTCATTCACAAAAATCCTCTTATGTACAAGCAAGATTTGCTCAACTGATCTTTTGATATTCACACATGTATATTTTCTACTTTTTTCACACACACACACACTCACACCCTTCAAAATGAATTACCTATCTCATATATATACCCACTAACAAAGATTTCATTGCTTCAAGTCGACTTTAACAAAACATGAAATATCCTTCAATGGTCGGCTCAAATCATAAATTAAATTTAATGCACACCCATTAAAGTCAGCTAAGAGATAGCTAGGACCCAAAACAAAATAACCAACACAAGAAATAATTAAACAATTACTCCTTATACATCAATGACATGCGACATTCACTAGGTCGGCCACAATGAGCAAATAAACAGAAAATCATCTTGTCGGATCTCCAAGCTCATACACCGATTAATGAAACATCACAAATATTGACAATGAGATAAAATATATGCTTAACAACTTATCTTGGGGATCCACAACACAAAATGATGATCAAATGAAGCATACCGATTGACTAACTAACAAAATACCCTGTTCTTTCTGCTTTCTACTAGTAGAACACTATTCTCTACATTTCCTGCCAGTATGAGAAAATTATGATCTGTGGACCGAAGGGATGACTCAGGTTGCCATAAATGACAACACTAGAAGCCACATTCCATCAAACAAGCCATATGCCAATAGATCTTAGATTATCCCCCTAACTTGAATATCCTTCTTCCTAAAGAAAAACCAATACATCATAACAATAGCAAGGATAAAGATAGGATAATCTCAAGACCTCCCACCCTAACCCCATCTACAAAATTTGGTGAATCTATCAAACAAAAAAGACCATATAAATTAAAAAAATTGTAACCTCTCCATCCACCACCTGAAAGTGAAAAAAAATTACAAACCATTCTCATCCAAAGGTTAATATTATTAGCACCTATGAACTGACTTGTGTTATACCTTAAAGATGCAAATTTTACACATTGTGCATATCATTGAATACTTGGACATAGTACTAATGAGTATTTTGCATTAAGAGAAATATTGAGAAAGTATACTTTGATTGCAATAGTTTCTATCCAATGATCACATAGCATATTCTTTGCCCCTTTTGTCATGTAATAGTTGTAGAATACTCTATTATCACTATTACATGACCCTTCCCATCACCTACCTCAACCCATTATTGTCTTGCACTTAGTGGGGAAAATAATTCATTTTCCTTGTCCTAGTAAGGCATTTTTTGTTGTCCCTTTGGTTTGTTATCTACCTTCTCCTTATACAGACTGATATTGGGGAGGTAGACAACTTGCTTTAGGTTGACTCACCTATGCCTTACTAGTCCTTTTCATTTTCTTTTTGTTTTATTGAATGTGCGTAACGTGATCCCCCATGATGTTTTGTTTGATGTTTCTCTCTATGTGCATTCTTCTATTTGTACCTTCATTCTTCTATATGTCGTATACTTTTTCCTTTTGATTAATTTTTTCTCTTTGCCTTTCATTTTTGTTTCTTGTGTTTTCCTTTTGGGGATGATGCAAGGCATCGAGACATTCATGTCTCCTTCAAGTTGACCCAAAATATTTTTCATTATCTTTTGTTTTCCTTTCACTTTCCTTTTCATTTGTCTTGTGTTTTCCTTTTGGGGATGACGCCAGGCGTCGATACCCCCTATGTCTCTTCCATGTTGACCCAAAAGGCTCTTTCTTTTCTTTTTTTTGCACTCTTTGTGTCATTCTTCTAGTTTTGTGTATTTGAGGAATGATGATAGTTCCAAGCTCTTTAATATAATTTTAGAAAAGAATATACTAACCCAAAATCCATAGATCCCTTATGTGTTTGGTGTTTTCATTTTGGGGGAAACCCCTTTCTTTTCCCTTTCTCTTGCATGACATAGCTTTACTTGGAAACATATGACTTGGCATAGGGATTTCCAAGTTGGCTCTCATGTCATCCTTCTTGATTTCATTTTCATTTTTCTACTTTAAAGTAATTGGTCACAAAATGGTGTTAGCAATTTCTTTAAAGTGAGGGCATACATTGGCATTATTTTGGATTGATTTCATTAGCATTTTTTTTTCTTTTCATGTTCCTTGATGTGTTTCTCTTTCTTTATGTGATGTGTTTTTCCTCTTGGTGGTGTCTTTGGGTTTGACTTCCTCCAAGAGTGTGATATTTCCTTGTCCTCTCTTGGAAACATTAGATATAATGTTCACCAAGATGAGACCTTGCACCTATCCTCTCTTGGAAACAAGATGAGACCTTTTGCGCTTGTCCTCTTTTGGAAACATTGGGTATGATGTTCCTTGGGATGAGATCTTGTATTTTTCCTCTCTTGGAGATGTTAAGCATGATGTCCCCTAAGAGTAAAACCTCACATGAAATAAGAAAAATACCTTTAAGCATCCCTCTTTCTTGTTGCATTTTTGTACCTTATTAAAGTCATGGAAGTGTGGCTTTAATATGGTCCCCTTGGGCTCACCTAGTGAACACCTAGCTTCAGTAGCCCATGTGAGCATACATTTTTGTGCCTTATTAAAGTCATGGAGGTGTGGCTTTAATATGGTCCCTTGAGGCTCACCTAGTGGACAGTTAGCTCCTACTAGCCCTTATGAGCTCGTGTTTTTTTTGCATAGTGGATAACATGTTGCACTTGTAAACTTATTTTTGGAAAAAGAGCCTAGACCCGTTCCATTGCATTGGACGAATAGTCGAAGCTTGATCCGTTGCATTTTTCCTTTTTCCTTTCTTGTTTTCCTTTTTCTTGTCTTTGATGGTGTATGCTTGTGATCTGGTTATGGCTTCATATATCATCTGAAACCATGTTCCTTTGTGCTTATTTGGTTTTTCCATAGGATATTGATCTTGGGGGGCTTGGCCACCCTCTTGATTATTGTCATCCTATCGTGCTAACATTTGTACATTTGAACCCCTCTTGATTGCATGGTTCGCTAATTTAGTGTGAGTTTGAAGCAAGTTCATCCTCTCACTAAAGTGGGGGCTAAATGTAGTGTAGTAAAATGCATACCCTTGCATTTTCACACTTGTTTGGTCTGCCTTGCTTTATTTATGCTTCTTTATGGCTTAATTGGTCCTATTTTGTGTCCACAAGCCCTATGAATGATATTTTTTTGGTTAATCTCGATATTCTCCAATGCATAAATGATAATTTAATGACTCTATCAATGTGTCCCTGATTTTTGGGTCGAGACTAAAATGCCACCTAGGGCATCTTAGTCCCCCAAGGCTCCCAAGACCCTGATTTTGGCATCTCTATATTGGGCCCCTTTTTGGTGTCTGTGCCCCAAGTTTTTAGGACTTGGGACTAATATGCCACCTAGGGCACCTTAGTCTTCCTTGAGTCATTTTTGAGATTTAATTTCAAATTTTGGTGGGATTTAGCCTCCTTTATTTAATGAATTCATATTTTGGCTTGGTGTGATATAATTTTGAGCTATTAAGCATAGATAAGTATAAATACAAGGTTCATTCATTTACCTAAGTTTTTTGTGAGATCTCTTATCATAGCATAATTGAGTTCACAAGAGCATTCAATAGAAGATTCATCAAGCATTTGGAGCCATTTTAAGATTCAAGCATCATATCAAAGAGTTTTCTTGCATCATGTGTGTTGTTGTGCTAACATTTGTGATGTAGGGTATTGATTCAAGCAAGCGATTCAAGCAAGATTTTTCAAGCATTCAAGATCCATATCCATTGCAACCATCACATAAGTTTGCAGACCTTACAAGGGTTTGGCAAGATGTAGCATTGCATGTTGTTCACTCATCATTTCATTCATTATTTCCATTTCATTTCAAGGTTTCATTACCAACAAGGGGTTTTACCAAGGAAAACCCCCATTCACTAACAATCAACAAGTTTTTCCCATTTTGCATATTTGTGATCTTACAGATCTAGGTTGAATACTTGAAGATCACTTGGAGTGCAAAGTTTCATTATAAAGTTGTCATCTTTATGGAAGCTCACCTACAGGCCATATTCAGAAGTTTCAGAACCTGAGATTAGAAGGGAAGCTAGTGCAGACCTTAGAGCTCAGGATCACTTTTAGAGTTTTCAAAAATTTAGAATGAGACTTATACACCATCTTGGGCGTCTTAGTCCTCCCAGGCTCATTTTTTCAGAGATTTTTCAAGATCCGGTTCTGAGATCCAAAAACTTCGTATTTTCCCCAAAATATAGCAGCAGGGCTAATATGCCATCTTTGGCATCTTAGTCATCCAAAACATATTTTGGAAACTTCTTTGCATTTCTATAATCCTCAAAACATCTCCAAATTTCCCAAGTGCACACATACTACCTCCCTATTGCATAATTTCATCATTTTCATCTCTGATTCAGCTTGCATTTTTAGTTATAGGTCATTTTGCATATCACATGTTTTCAAAAAAATTCTTTTCCAAGAATTTGCTTGGTGGTGAACCCCTTAGAACTTAAAGAACACCTTCCTAGGATGCTCCTAATTGAGAATTGGCTCACCTCGTGAGGTTTTTAGTCAATCTAATTCGGATTCTTAGGACATTAGTGAATGGTTGAGTGAGAAAAGTGTGATATCCCCAAAAGGTATCCATTTTTTCCTATTCATCAGGAGTCATGCCAATTGACATGTGGTGAGTGGTGTTGTAGAAATACTCTCCCAAATGAAGCCACTTGATACATGTTGACTACTGGCTAGTGCTATAGTTTCATAGGAAAAATTCCACCCATTTGTTCACAATTTCAGCCTACCCATCAATTTGTGGATAGTAGCTGGTGCTAGGAGTGAGCTTAGTGCTAGTTAAAAGAAACAATTCTCTCCAAAAGGTACTGAGAAACCAACTATCTCTATCACTTACAATGTTCTTGGGTAGCCCATGCAGCTGGAAAACACCCTTAAAGAATAGTTTTGCAACTTGTAGAGATTTATAGTCAATAGATATGGAAAAGAAATGAGAATACTTAGCCATTCTATCCAATACAACATAGATGCAATATTTTCCTTGCACTTTGGGTAATCAGTGATGAAATCCATGGAGATACTCTCCCATTTGTGCTCCAAAATGGGAAGAAGTTGCAATAGCCTTCCTGAAAACTCTTGTTCCCCTTTGTTTTGTTGACATGCAATGCATTCATTGATATGTGTGAGAACATCCTCCTTAAGTCCCTTCCAATATAATCTTTCTTTGATCTATTGATAAGTTTTGTAGAACTTGGGATGCATTGTCATTGGTGCATTATGATAGGCTTCTAGTATATTCTCCTTCATCTTGGATTTGGAAACTAGGAATACTCTATTCTTGAATAGAATCAAACCTTTCAACACCACATACTAGTCATCCTTTTCTACACCTTCCAGAATTCTAATAGTGAAAGGATCCTTGGAATATTCCTCCATGATTGACTCCTTCCAATCCATTTATGTGATGGAAACATGACACAAAGTACGTCTCCTAGAGAGCACATCCACCACAATATTATTTTTCCATCTGACATATTCAATATCAAAATCATATGCTTGAAGTTTACTTACCCATTTCTACTACCTATCATTCAATTTTTTTTTTACTTAGGAAGAACTTCGGGCTGTTGTAATTTGATTTGGCCATGAATCTTCCACACACCAGGTATTGCTGAAATTTCTCAAATGAATGCATTATAGCTAGCATCTCTTTGTCATATATGGAATATCCTCTTTCATTGAATCTCAACTTCCTAATTTCAAATTATAATGGGTGTCCCTCCTAAGAAAGAATAGCTCCAATTCCTTCACCGAAAGCATCACATTCTACAACAAATGAAAATGAGAAATCAAGAATCACAAGAACAAGACAAGAACTCATTACCTCCTTCATTTTCTCAAAAGTCATTTGTGCTTCCTCAGTCCATTCAAATGCTCCTTCTTTAGTCATATTGGTGAGGGGTGCCGTAGACTAAGAAAATCCTTTGAGAATCCTTTGGTAATAGCTACACATTCCAAAGAAACCTCTTAACTGAGACAAGTTTGTAGGAGGTGGCTAGTCTAGGATGGCTTGAATTTTTTGTTGATCAAATGAACTCCTTTTACACTTATGACATGTCCCAGATATAGTATCTCTATTGATCCAAACTCACATTTGGACATCTTTGCAAAGAGAGACTATTGTTCTAGAATCCCCAAGACTGTATCCAAATGCTTCAAATGTTCTTCCCATGTTTTGCTATAGATCAAAACATCATAAACAAAAACCAACATAAAATTCTTTAAGTACTTACCAAAAAAATGATTCATGCATGATTAGAAAGCTTCCAAAGCATTAGTGAGACCAAAAGGTAGAACCAAGAACTCAAAATGCCCATAGTGACACTGAAAAGTAGTCTTCTACACATCTTCCCTCATGTGGATCTGGTGGTATCCGAACCTCAAATTAATCTTTGAGAAGTACACAACACCATGTATCTCATAAATCAACTCATTTATCCATGATATGGGGTACCGGTTCTTAATGGTCTTCTTTTTCAATTCCTAGTAGTCTATGCACATCCACAAAGTGCCATCCTTCTTCTTTACCAGCACCATAGAAGATTTGAAAGGCCTAGAGCTTGGTATGATGTAGCCCATATCCAACAAATCCTTTATTGATTTATGTATCTCATCCTTATAAATTTGAGGATGGTGGTAAGGAGTGGTCATAAATGGATTTGATCCTAGTTCAAGTTCTATGATATGATGTAAACCTCTATTTGATGATAATCTAGGAGGCATATCATTGAGAACCAAACTATGCCTATCCAAGATCTTTTGTATACAAATATGAACTTGAACATTCTTACCTTTAGAAGAGTCTTTGGAAATCACCAAACAAATAGCACTCCAAGCAACTTGGTTCTTCTAAAATATCCTCTCCATTCTTTTGGCCAATACTACTTACAAACCTCCATTAGCCATTCCCTTTAGAACCACATCCTTCACATTGGATTTGAAATTGAGTTCCATAATTTGATAGTTTTTAGTGTACTCACCCAATGAATGTAACCATTGCACACCCAAACCAATAATATAGAAGTCATCACAAACCTTATGATCTCCACAATTTATGTCCAAATTCCAAATTTTCTCCTTGTAGGGTAAGTTATAACAATCCACAATAGTGATAGTGAAGCCTTCAAAATTCTCCACATCAAATCTTCTTGATGTAGAGCATGGTATCAAAACACAATATAACTCAATCAATCCTTTACCAAAGCCTCAACTCCTCAAAACCAACGATTTCCTTCACAAATTCACTATTTCTCTAATAGGGTAGCAAACACCTCTTTTCTAGAATATCTTGCAATAAAAAAATCAAATCCACATTTTGAAGACTAATCTAGATACAATTTTTGGAGTTTCAAAACATATCAAGAGTGCAGGTATGATTGTTTTGGAACAAACCCCTCAAAATCTATTGCTACACTTGAACAAAGGCCAATTAGGCTTGTTTTGATAAGTTACCATGTGATTTTTATAACCCTTCCCTCAAAATATCATACCACAAGCCTATACATGTCAAATATGGTCTATAAAATCAATTCCAACCCTTTCAAGACAATTTCCAAGAGATTTCTATCAAACCAAGTATCATTTATGCATCATTTTTGGCTAAAAACAAGAGTTAAACCAACTAGGGCATCAGCCCACTTGCCCAAATACTCAACCCTTGCTCTTGCAAACTTAAAAAACAAAAATCCTACCCTAATTACTTCCTTTCCACTAGTTTTTAGGCCATTTCACTGGTAGAATGGCTCAAAAATCCATTTTATTCACTCAAAGCACCAAAATCTATCTTTTCAAAGAGGTTTGGAGTAAATTGCTTCTAAAATGCTCAAAACTAAATGAAATTCGATGAGACAAAGTTTTTAAGAAACTAGATTCAATTCCACATCACCTCCAACCAATTAGAGACCACTTACAGGTCATACAAGGCCATACAAGGGTGATCCCACAATAGTGGTTTACAATTTTTGGCCAAACTGGGCACTGAAATTATTATTTTTAACTAAATCTTCACACTTGGGCACATATAGCGGCTAAATCGTGAGGAATTTAAAGATGATGAAAAATAGAGTCTCATCACATTTTGTTTGTAGATTCTAAAAATATTTTTTTGAATTTTTTGGAATTAGATTGCACTTCTTTTTCTATCTCTCACGAAAACAAGTTTTTTTCAGAAAACAACATTTTTAAAAAGTGATGCACATCGTATAATGCATAATTTTTTTTCCATGAAGGATAAAATTATAATTCTATCAAATTTATATTTGTAACTCCAATATCTAGTGCTTCCACTTGGTTAGGTTTTTTTTTTTGAATATTTTTTCTTTAATCAAGTTTCAAAGTCAAACCAATTACAATTCAAACATAGTATGACCGTATAATGCGTAATTTTTTTTTTATATATCAAAATTCTTTTTTTTTGTTGGATTAAGGACTTCAATATTTGGTGCACTCATATTTTTCAATTTTTTTTTTGATAATCTGCTATTTTTCCACATGTACAAAACAAAGACCTTCATTTTCAATGAAAGACCTATGTTTAATAAAACTAAAAAACAAATACACAATAAAACATATTAAAATTATATTTTTTGGATAGCTCGTTCCAAGGACTACCTAATTCCATTTGGGTTTGTGAAGATTCCTCCATTTTCATCCTCAACCCGAGCTTTGAAGAGTAAAAATTTAGGTTTTTTTTCATGAACAAGGTCAAAAATAAGGGAAAAGGGGGGTTCGCTAGAACCAAGGGGTTCTAGCAAACCCCCAGGGGTTCAAGCAAACCAGGGTTCATTTTGAACCCCCTTCCCAAAAGGGGTTTTCATTTTTTTTTTCTGTGCATGCATTTAATGGTTCGCTGAAACCCTTTTTTGGTTCGTTTGAACCAATGAGTTCATTCAAACCCCTAGAATGAATTTTTTTGGCATGGGGTCATTTTTTACAAGTTTTCCTTCCTCATTCAAATTGTAAACCACTTTTTTGGGTTTACCCACAATCTCTTGTAGTAGAAAATTACAATAGGAAAAATGCAGAAAACAAGCTTTATTGATGTTCAAATTTTCAAAAATCACCCCTAGAAACTTTGGTTTGACCATTACATGATGTATTTATTCTTTTCCAACGAAAACCAACCGACCTCAACTACCTCTTTAACTCCTAACTATTCAACTTCTCAATTAGACCCAAAATGCAAAGTTGCTTAGCAACTTTTTACAACTTTGCACAACCTATTACAAAATGACTCAAAAAAATGACAAAGACATGAATCATGGTCTAAATAGACCTTATTCAATAAAAAAATGGCTCAAAACCCAAAACACAACATTAGACACATTCATGCATCAAGAGGCCTATGGTGCTCTGCACCACTTCTCCTCACAAGTCACTCATCAATGAAGTTGTGGGTAGCTCCTCCATCAATCAGGATAGTCACTCTTTTTCCATAAAGGAAACCTCAGACCTTGAAAGAATGGTATCTATGTGCACTGGATAGATATTTTAAAATACCATCATTTTCCTTCTCCTTATCTTCCTCTCTCAAAAGGATATCTTCTGGGTCATGAAACTCCTTGGACCTATTGGAATCTAATTATTTATCAGAAAGACTTCTATATAGTGAACTATCCCCTTACCAAGACATCTACATCCCAAAACCCATGGCTCTCTATAGGAGAAAAAAAGTTTCTTCCTCTAGAGATTATTTCTAATCTCTTCATATACCTTCTTCACCGCATTAGGAGTTGCATACTTGGGTGTTGATACCGGAGCATGTAGTGGTTTTTTTCTAGAAACCACCTTTAGGGTGCCATGTACTAGGTTTAGGTGGGTGAGAGAAAAATTTCTTCAAAATGGATGGCTCAAGGGTTGGAGCCCTTTTGATGGCATCTTATAAAGAGATTGGTGCAAATAATTTCACAAATCCCTTAAGAGGTTCAGTGAGCCTAGTGATAAAGAGATGCACAATCCTCTTTTCTGATAGTTTGGACGCCAACACCACCACTTTCTAAAAATCCATTATATAATCATCTACTGAGTGATGGTGTTTGATCATGGCTAGCTTGTTGAAATATTCTTCTTAATCCTTAAACTTAAATCTATCAAGAATTCTCATTTTGAATTCACCAAATTTGTTTATTTGATCATGGCCTTGGGTAGTACATCCATGAAACCACCATTCATAGGCTTCCCCTTTGAGATGAAAAGAGGCAAACTAAATCATGTCTTTCTTTTTCATAGGATTGAGAAAGAAATAATTCCATCTTTTCTAACCATGCTCTAGCTAATATCTTATTACTCCCATCAAAACATGTTGTGACAAGTTTTCACAACTTATGCTTCAAATCCTTGCCTTTTTATAACACTTTCTTCTATGGCTTAATATTCCTAGAAAATTATATGTAGTCTACATAGGACATCTTTGATTTGATTTCTTCCAGTAAGGATTGGTACTCACCATGCCATCTATGAATAGTTTTCAAATTGAAGGCACTAGTGTTCATAGGTCACTTCTTCGTTGTTCAATCCAATTTCTTCAATTCTCTCCTTTGGTATCTAATGTCTCTTTTTCTCAACATCAATCATTAGGAAAACCCTATAGGTTGGCAGAATCATGTTTTGATACCACTCTAATGTCCCTAACATATAATTTTGACATAAAGACTAATTTTCAAATTGAATTCAATGAAAAACAATGTATGAACACATCGATCTCTTTGATATAATGATAAACTTCATAATTTCATATATATGATATATCAATTACAACTCACAATAATGATTTGGAATGATATACAAGATTACCATAGATCAACGATAGTATTATTAACTCCTTACAGAATCCTTGAATCTTAAATACAATCCTTGAATGAGAATGCCCTTAGGAACCAAAGGGGTTTTGTCCTCTGATCCTAGTGATTGTTGGGTTTCGTCCAATGACCACCAACTCCTATGGGTTTTTGTCCATAGGAGAATTCTGTACACAATTTTTCTAAAATATAGATAAATGACATAATAATTTGATTCCTTTTACATGAATTAACTCCCTATAGCTATATGATAACAATTTCCTTTAAGGAATAGGTCGACCTTGAGCCAAAATGGCACCAAGCCTAAAATTTGAGTTTCTGTATGCTACACTAGGTTGGTCTTAAGGCCAAAGTAGATTATTTTGGAATGGGCACACCACCCTATAGAACAATCCACACACTTCCCTAGCTCATTCTACCTTCTTGAAACTTCACAATTGTTGCCGCATTGATCCAAGGGTATCTTATCTTTTAAGCCAGTTGAAGTAGATGCTAGTTGCCTAGTGCAGTCATCTTCTGATAGAAATATATTTTTGGTACCTAGTCCATTCCTCACAATATTTGGGTATGTTGTGTATGTGTCATCATATATGTTGTATTCCAAATGACAAGCCAAACTATGCTCCTACAGAGGAATGTTAAGGGATTCTCAAAATTGATCCTGCCTTGATATAGTGAGCCTGTTCACTACTGATCTTATGACAATGATATATTTTTGGTATATGCTCCTTTTTCCTTGATATTTGGATATGATGTGTGACCACTATTTCAAATGCTATGTTCCAAACTACAAGTTGGGAGAATGTTCAATGAAGAAATGTGGTACGATTCTCAAATTTTGCTTCATAATTGACTTTCCAAGAAAAAAGGAACATGACAACAACCCACAACCTTAGAGCATTATTGTGATATCAATTGAAGAGAGAGTTAACTATTAATATCTCAAAGGTGCATTCAATATTTGAGAAAAATACTAATGATTGTGATTGAGTGTGGAAGAGAATTCCAACATGTTTTCCTTTTTTTTTTTTATAGAATTATTGTCTTTATTATTACAATCATACCATTCTCACTTAGGTAGTCTTGTCACTTGTTGAACTTGATCTTTTATAATCTAGAGTTGTCTTTATTTAACAATGAAATGGTTTTCCACCATTAGTTTAGTGAGGGAAGCATAAAGAGTAGTGCCACTCCTATAGGTGTTTTCCTTCAAGAATGAGAGAATACTAGGTTTGCTTGGAGGGATTCAAATCTTGGTGTCACTTTGTATACATAATCTCCATTTATCTCATGGGCCTCCACCATGAAGCACTAAATATTATCCTATTGTTTATCATCCATTTTAATACAATTCTTCTTCTTTAAATCCTCAATGTTAGAGTATTAGTTTCCTAACAAATTGAGGGTTTGTTGTGCATTTTGCACACACATTGCGTCTCAAATAGGGAACCCCCATATTTTTTGGTCCTACTTTTGGTAGTTTCTTTCCTTTCCCCTTAAGGGATGGGCCCTCAAAATTTTGATGATATCACTTTCCTAGGACTTGCGAAGTTAATCTAAAAAGGGGGAAATGAGCTTGGTTTACAATAAGTACTGATGATCAATATTAGTCTAGAATAATTACTTTGGGTCCTTAGGTTCCTTAAGCCTCAACTAATTAAATCTCAGAGATTTCTTATCTCATTGAAATTTTTGATGGTGTTAATCCCACAAATTTCTTGTCCCTCAAAAATATCTGGACCTTTGTGTCTTAGAGATTTATTGTTCACTAGAAATCCCCAATGATTCATCTGTCATAGATTTCTCACTCGAATGAAATTCCTAATGGGTCTCATCTCATGAATTTCAAGGCCATTTCCATAATAATCTTTTAGTATATCCCAATATGTTTTTACATTCATTGATGATTTTTATAGGTACACCTTTGTGTACTTTCTTGAACATAATTTTGTCTTTGATTCATTTTTAGAGTTTAAGGATTTTGTAGAGAAATAAAATGAGAAATTCATCAAAGTTTTGCATACAGATGATGGGGGGAATATGTAAACCATATGTTTGTGCAATATTGTGCAATAGAGGGCATTGATTTGCAACATGCAGTCCCCTATAGTCTTCAACATAATGACATTGCAGAATGAAATAATTGATCCTTGAAAGAAATGACCAATTATATGATTCACTCCAAGTCCTTGGCACCACATTTTTGGGCAAAAGCCATTAACTGTGTGTGTTATATCTAGAACTATGTCCTCATAAATATATGAAGGGGGTAACTCCTCTTCAAGCTTGGACTGGTCGAAAACCCTTGGTTAAGCACTTTTAAGTGTTTGGCTCTAGTGCATGGGCCCACATTCCAACAAAGAAACACAAGGTTATGAACCCACATAGCAAGCCTTGCATATTTTTTGGATACTAGATGATGTCAAAGGCTACAAGCTTCATCATCATACCACACTAGAGTTTTTCATTGAGAGGAGTGTTCATTTTGAGGAGATTCCTTCCAATTCTTCTCTCGACACTTCTCCCACCACCATCATATTGGAGTCCTTACATCGTGATGATAGTTCTTCAAAGGATCATAATCCTTCAAATATTGATGGGGAGTCTTCTTCCTCCAATTTAGATGATGATGGTGATGATGAGGATACACACTATTCATCTTTAGAGGATAATGATTCTCCTCCTCATTCTCCTCCAATCAAAGGGCCTCTTTAGGCTCGACAAATATTGCAATCAACTGGGGATTGGGTAGGGCATCCCTTAGACCATATAAGAACAAGATTTCACAGTTTTAGGAGGCTCCACATCTCTTCCTTGCCACAAATTCTAATCCAAAATATCTTTGGGAAGCTTCTAGTGTCCTCAAGTGGGATGCAACCATGTAGGAAGAGTCTAGTTCCTTGTAGAGGAACCATACTTGGGATCTTGTCCTACTTCCTAAGGGAAAGAAACTTGTTTGATGCAAATGGGTCTATTGAAAAAAAATTCAATAGATGGGTTGGTTGACAAACATAAGGCTCACTTGATTTCCAAATGATTCTCCCAAGTTTCAAGGATTGACTATTTTGAGACTTTTGCACCAGTCGTCAAAATGAATTCCATTTGACTTGTCCTTGTTATCATTGTAATGCATAGATTGGATGTTTATTATATAGATGTGAAGAGTATTTTTCTTCATAGTGATTTTCAAGAGAAGATATACATGGAGAAACCACATGGTTTCATTCAGGATCCTTTACTTGTGTGTTGTCATCAAAAGTCTATCTATGGCCTCAAATAGACCCCTCAGGCTTGGTATGCCAAGATGGAATCCTTCCTTTTAAAAGTGAGGTTCACTCAATTCCATTATGATCCCGATGTTTATATTTTGTAGCAGGATGATATATACACCTTCTTGGCTCTCTATGTCAATGACTTGTTGATCACATGAAGTCACTTATCCACCATTCAAGTAGTGAAAATTGCTCTTCATGATCAATTTTTGATTTCTAACTTGGGCATGTTGCACTAATTCTTTGGGATTGATATCACTTAGTATTCTTTAGGTATCACTCTTGCATAGTCTAAGTACACACTTGATATGCTACAAAGGTTTCATATGGTTGATTATAAGTCTACACTAACTCCATTTTTGTCAGGGGTCAAACTTGAGGCTAGGTTTTCTTCACCCTTGGTTGATGGCACTTTGTATCAACAACTTGTTGGTAGTATCACATATATCTAACTCATATAAGGTTTTACATTTCATATGCATTGGGCATGGTCTCTTGATTCATGCAGGAGCCACATGAGTTGCATTGGAAAGCAACTAAGAAAATTCCTCACTAC
This sequence comes from Sequoia sempervirens, assembly GCA_007258455.2. Taxonomy (NCBI): domain Eukaryota; kingdom Viridiplantae; phylum Streptophyta; class Pinopsida; order Cupressales; family Cupressaceae; genus Sequoia; species Sequoia sempervirens. Next base: position 21,728 of record VDFB02189370.1, read on the forward strand.
ATCAAAGGTACTCACAATTATGGGATTCATTATGTAGTAGGTTGTAATGAAATAACTTGCACAATAGAAGAATATGATAGAAAATATGCTACAAATATTGAATAATAAATAAGAATAGCAAGCCACTCTACGGGTGCAAACCTTCAAATATCTCCAATGAGAACACACTTCACAATATGATGATGAAATAAGACAACCTCCTATATATACCTATTTATGCCTAGGATACCACCCAAACTGACTTAGATAACCCTATATAAGTCCTAGGACAACCTAATCAACTAAATAACAATACAATAATGATAATATGACTTAATTAGGAGTTAATATAGCCACATGCTGACTATTCATAACCCAACGTACTCTAATATTAAGGATGTAGCATTCCTCCCCTCTTTAGATAAGAATTTTCCTCAATGCTAGGAAATTTTGGATGCTTTTGAATGAACTCCTCATCCTCCCATGTGGCATCTTCAATTGGTAAATTATTCCATTGGATGAGACGCTAAGTGAGTGTTTTGGTCCTTAGCTTCCTTGTGCATTTCTGAAGAATACATTTTGGTTCCAATATGATTCTTCCTTATTTATCAAGCTCTGGTATTAGTTTTTGAGTAGGGATATTATTCTCAATTACCTTCTTCAAACAAGAAAAATGAAAAAATGGATGTATCTTTGTTGTTGATGGCAATTCAAGCTTGTAGGAAACACTACATATCTTTTGCATGATTTGATATGACCTGTAATATTTTGGAGACAAATTACTATTCTTTGACTATTGCTTCAATTCCATTTGCTTGTAAGGCTACAATCTCAAGAAAAAACAATCCCCAACCTCAAAACTTCTTTCACTATGGTGTTGGTCTACCTGATGTTTCATTCAGTTTTGTGCCATGGATAAATTCTCTTTAGTCCTGAAGTACTTGTTGATGAATCATATGGTCCTCTATAGCATGAAATCTTGGTGACACCTTCAATGATGATGTGATGGAAGGAGGGTGATATCCATACAATTCCATAAATGGAGACATTTTTTATGAACTATGGAATGAAGTCTTATACCACCATTCTGCTAGTGGTAGCCAATATACACATTGAGACTGTTTATTTGAAGTGAAACAATGAAGACATCCTTCCAAACACTTACTAACCACCTCTATTTTCCCATTATATTATGGATGGTATAAAGAATTGTGAACCAATTGAGTACCCAAACACTTGAATAAATTTTTCCAAAAAATTACTAATAAAGATAAGATAACGGTCACTAATAATAACCTTAGGTATACCATGTAGCTTTTGAATATTCTCCAAAAATTATTTTTCTACTATACTTGTTGTAAAAGGATGTGATAATGCAATAAAATGTGCATATTTAGTGAGGTGATCCACAACTACCATGATTACATTCTTACCATTAGATCTTGGAAGCCTATGATGAATTCTATAGAGACCTCTTCCCAATGCTAGCTAGAAATAAATAAGGGTTGCAAGAGACCAGGTGTCTTAATTATCTCCCCTTTATTCATTGACAAACCAAACATTTTGCCACGAATTTTTGAACATCCTCTTTTAGCCCTTCCCAAAAGAAGTCTTTCTTAACCCAATTATATGTCTTCAAAAATATGGAATGCCCACCTACTAGAGACTCATGTAGCTCTATGGGAATATTTTGTTTGAGAGAGGGATTCTTGCAAAGATACAATCACTTTTTATACCACAAAGTATCTCCCTTCCAACAAAATTTATCTAAACTACTAGGGTCACTCTATAATTGTTGAATGAGATTACTAGTAGCCACATCATTTTTCCACTCTTCTTTGGATTCTTCTACCCAATCTTCTTGTAATATTGAAAGGGCACACAATAAAGCTTCATCCTTCTCATCCATCCTCGATAGTGTATCCACCACAACATTATCCTTCCCTTTCTTATATACAATCTCAAAATCATATTCCAACATCTTAGTAACCCATTTTTGTTGTTCTTTCGAAGGCAACATTTGTTCCAAAAAGTATTTTAGGCTTTTATGATCTATCTTAAACTTGAAGTGTCTATCCATTACATAAGACTTCCATCATTTCACTACATGAATATTAGCTAGCATTTCCTTCTCATTATAAATAGGTTTGAGTTGTTTCTTCCCCTATAATTGATGGATCTCAAAAGAAATTGGCCAGCCCTCATGCATGAGAATTAAACCTATACCATTACCAAAAGCATCACATTCCACAATAAAACCCTTTGTGAAATTAGGAGTTCCAAATACTGGAGTTGTACACATAGCATCCTTTAACATCTCAAATTTTGAATTAGCAGATTCATTCCAGTAAAAAGAATCCTTCTTCAATAAAGTTGTGAGGGGTGCTGCTACATGACCATAATTCTTCACAAATATATGATAGTATCCAATCAATTCCAAGAAACCCCTCAGTTTCTTAATGTTTTTGGGAATAGGTCATTCCATCATAGCCTTAATTTTGTTAGGACCCACCTTTACTCCTTCATTTGAAACTATGTGTCCCAAGTACTCCACCTCATTAAGACCAAAAGCACACTTGGATGGCTTAGCATAGAGTTGTTTCTCTTCAAGAACTTGTAATACTTGATCTACATGTGGTAAGTGTTCTTCCCATGTCTTTCTATAAACCAATATATCATCAAAACAACACTAATACAAACTTCCTCAAGAACTTTTTAAAGATGAAATTCATCAAAATTTGAAACGTAGATGGAGAATTAGTAAGACTAAATGAAATCACTAAAAACTCATAATGACCCTCATGAGTCCTAAATTCCATCTTACAAATATCTTCTTCCTTAATTTGAATATGGGGATAATCAGATATAAGATCTAACTTTGTAAAATACATAGATCCACTCAATTCATCTAGAAAATCATCAATGACTGGAATAGGAAACCTATCTTTGATGGTGTACATGTTGAGCACTCTATAGTCTAGACACATGCACAAAGTATCATCCTTCTTCCACACCATCACCACCGGCGAGGAGTAAGAACTTTGGCTATTTCTGATAATTCCCGCCTCTAACATGTCCTCAATGATCTTTTCTATCTCAATTTTTTGTATATGTGGGTACTGATAAGGCTTGTTGTTTGGAGGTTGGCTCCCTAGAACTAGTTGTATGGCATGATCATGATCCCTCTTAGGAGGAAGTCCTTTAGGCATATCTCCAAAAACCACTAAGTGATTCTCAATTATTGCTAGTAAATCTCTGTGGGTAGGAGCATTAGATTGAGACTTCTAATGAACATAACTAGGCCACAAATCCGTCAAATCCTTTCTTAACAAACTTTTGCATTTGATGAGAGCTAACTATTTGTGGGGATTTTTCCTTCAACCCTCTTAGCTCTATTGTATTTCCTTTTGATTGGAACCTCATAAACAATTCTTGGAAGTTCATATCAATTATTCCCAAGGTAGTAAACCATTGTACTCCCAAAACAATATCTACTGCACCCATGTAGATAACATACATTGGGTTATCATGATGATAATCTCCCATGGATAATTTAATGCTATGAAACTTTCCAAAACAACTAATAGCACCACCATCTACAATCAAGACCTAAAATTCTAGAGCTGGAAATAGAAAAAATTTAGATGAGTTTCCAACTTTTTGTTGATGAAATTATGAGTACTACCTAAGTCGATCAACACAATTACCTTTTGCTTATTTAAGAATCCAACTACCTTGAGAGTTTGAGGGCATTAAACCTAGAGAGTGCATGACAAGAAATGATTGGTTGGGAACCATGTGATTCATCATCTAGATCCCTATCACCTTCTAATATTGGTTCCTCGTCCTCTTCCTCACTCAATCCTTCAATATAAAATAATTTATTTTCACTACATCTATGCCCTCAACTATATTTGTTGTTACAATTGAAACATAACCATTTTTCTCTTTTCTCCTCAATTTTTTGTGGTAGTGAATGTGTAGGAGATCTCCTTTCGCTTAAAGTTATATTCCCTCGTCTCTTACTAGCTATAAACTTCTCCTCCACTTGTCTTGGAATTACTATTGCTTGTGATAAGGATTGTGGCTGGAACAAACATACTTCATATTTTATGTGATCCTTTAAACCGCCTAGAAATAGTCCCTTCATATTTTCTTTGGCCACATTCTCTACTCTTAGAGAAAGGGTTTGAAATTGTTGAATATAATCCTTGACCATGCATGTTTTCTTTAATTGGGTGAGTTGGAAAAAGTAGTTATCCATAATGAGTAGCAAGTTCCTCTTGAAAAAATTGACCATGTGACCACACAACCCTTTTTTCTCTTCTCATCACATAACCAACGATACCAAATAAATTGATATGTTTCTAGGTATAATGATGCCATAGCCACCTTTTTTTGACTAGGAACATGATGAATATCAAAAAACTGCTTCATTTGGCATAGCCAATTTGCTTGGCTCCTTGTCGTCAAAATTTCTCATATCCAACTTAGGTATGAATTACATTGGCATATTATTATTAAATGAAGGATCCTTCTTCAAACCCAAGTCAAGTCTGTAACGCCAAATAAGAGCTTTGCACAATAGACACACTAGAAAGATTAGATCGTAAGAAGCACACACGCATATACAATACTAAATCTAACATGCAAATTCATACATTAAGCAACAAAGAACATGGGAAAGTAAAAACGTAATTAAAACTAGAACAATCTCACCAATTTTCAAACGTATTTCCATGAATTATCTCAATTTCCCTTCTCCATTTTGCTTGTATGGTATAATTGCCCTCAGATTTTCAAGTAATTCGTGCAAGTATAGCCTAAGATAGTGATTAGCAAAATATCGAAGATTCAAGACAAAAGTGCTCTCAAAAGTTATAAGATTTCGCGAGAGAGATTGGAATGAAGAATGACAAATCAATTTATAGAAAATTGATTATTCGAACGACAGGTCAAGATTGAAAGATTAACAGACGGTTGAGATTGACTGATTAGACATGCATTCAGATAACTAATAGTATTGACATGAGTGATTCGAATCAGAAATAGAATTAAAGATTAAATAAATGGTTTAATCTTCAGTTCGGCATTTGAAAACATTAGAAATATCTTTGCATGACAAAGATAAAGATTGATTGTAACGACTCTTTGTTCGAATGCACGCACAACATTTAATTAATTAAATAAGAATATTTAATTAATCCGCATGTACACGCAATTGAGTTAGAACTGGATGATTGAATGGTTTGACAAAGAGATTACTCAAAGACGCCACTCAGACATTAAATTAATAGTTAACTGAACGATTAAAATAGATGTCGAGTTGAGTAAAAGTGAATACTTAGATAACTCTCATAATTATCTAAAATATAGAAGAATGTGTTAAATAAGACTTAATGAATTAAATAATTCATTTAATTCAAGACTCGATATTCGAAGGATAATTAAATAAATAAGATTTATTTAATTAAGTGACGAAGGGGATTTTTAAATGAATAATTAAATAAATAATGACTTTATTTAATTATAGTTGAAATATGATAAAGAATAAATTAAATAATGATTTATTTAATTTAACAAGAAGAAGGTTAATTAGTAAGATAATTAAATAAGAAGCATTTATTTAATTAATTAGATAGAATAAAGAAAAGTGTGAATTAATTAAATAATTAATATTATTTAATTAATAGAAGAATTAATGTTAAGATGAATTAATTAAATAATTGACATTATTTAATCATGACCATGAATAATACGAATTATGCAGAATATAGAAGTCGCAGGCTAATAACCAGATTTCGGTGTCTACATTTGCCCCTCTTTGATACAATGTCGTTTAGGCGTTGTGTCAAAGAAAATCAATGAAAATATGCCCCAGTCAAGCTCCGGATTAGAACAGGTGAAGGTATGCCCCCTCGGGAAAATTGACAAATTTCTGAAATGTTCAGAAAAATTTGGAAATGCGCCCGATTAGTCCAGTAAATAGGCAGAAATGCAATGCAGTTGACGGAATAGGGTTCGGAAATGGGAGGGACGGTACGGGATGATAGAAAATGGAAGTTTACATGGCCAGAAGGAATGAAATGCCACCTAAGCCCTAGGTATATATTGGAATTGGGGTGAAAAACTATTCATTTGCACCCACCCAGCTTAGAGATTTGAAAAGTTTGCTCTGACTTTCAGCGAGGATGTCTCTAGTTCCAGCCACCCATCATCGTGCCTACAGGATCAGGACGTTCCAGAGACCAGCCGGCGCGGACCCCCCGGTATGCACCTAAAACTTGTCTTTTGAAAATTTTCTATTTGTGCGCTTTTTGAGGTATTTATTGCATTTTTAATTGTGCGTCACATTTTCATTTGCACCACATCTGTATGCGCGAACGACGCATCTGCTTGCAAAAAGCCGCATTTTCATTTTAACGCCAACCATTTAGGCTTGGTTTAGAAAAAATAACCACATGTGTTTTTTGTGTTACGCATTTGATCATTGTGATACGCATTTGAAATTGAGCTACGAATGTGAATTTTAAGATACGCATTTGTTTATTCTGATACGCATGTGATTGTTTGAAACGCATATGCATATTTGTAGCCGCATTTGCTTCTTTTGATACGCATTTGAGATTATGCAACGCAAATGTTGATTTTAGCACGCATTTGATAATAATTAACCGCATTTGATTAATAATGACGCACTTGTAATTTGTGGACCGCATCTGTATAAAAGCGACGCATGTGTTTAAAAAATGACGCATTTGTTTAAAAAATGACGCATTTGCATTTTATGTCAAAACATTCATTTTTCACTAGGGTAGATGATTCAGGCTGACATGAGGCATGTTGTTGCAGGTTGTTCTTGACCCTATCTACACACGTGAGTCGAGACCCACAACGTTTTGATTCAGAGACAGCTTACGGCCAGCCGAGCAACGGACTTTATGGCATTTGGGTTTGTTGCACGTGACCGATATGCCCCAGATTAGGGCAAATCGGGGTTTGCTGACAGCACTATGTGAGCGGTGGCACTCGGAGACATCGTCATTCCATCTTCTGACTGGAGAGGCTACAGTGACTTTGAAGGACGTGTATAGGATTCTGAGACTGCCTATTAGAGGCACACGGGTAGTCTATGATACCCAGAGAGGTATAGCTGAGATGTGCAGATACTACCCCCACGCCGACGTTAGACAGCTAGGGGTGGATGATTATGAGATCAGATGGCGGGTGTTAGCTCAGAGGTATAAACAGTTAGACTGTCTAGTGGCGACACTGATAGGTGGTATTGTACTGCCTGACCGCCAAGGTCATGGATTTCCTGTGGGATGGGGTGAGATGCTAGTAGGCATGCTAGAGCGCCGAGTTGTATATGCTTGGGGTTCGTGTGTGCTGGGGATGCTATACTTCCACCTTCATGACATTGCCTATAGAGAGGCACAGTAGATGAGCTGTGGCACCACGCTCCTGATGGTATGGGCGTGGGAGCATATTGCTATCTTTAGACCACCGGTGACAGTAGACCTAGCTCGGGGAGCGCCCTACGCCTTTTGGTATGTGGGAGCCACCACTCAGCACCACATTGGAGACACGGGCTACTATAGACATGCTATAGACCTGATGCAGGAGTTTACATGGAGACCATACCTAGACTGCGAGGTGTGGTCAGATGAGGGTGAGCATTTTCCATATTGTCGACAGACACAGTATTTAGTGGGACGGACAGTGTCCCATATGCACATCATAGAGTGGCAGTTGCCGGACCGGGTTTTGAGACAGTATGGAGAGGTACAGGATGTACCTCGAGGGAGAGCAGAGTTTGCTCGGTCCTCATGAGAGGTCCTATTATGGGGGCCAGAGATTCCAGTTGCCACAGCAGAGGCAGATATTGATGGGTTACAGGCATAGGCATGGGGATGGAGGGGTGGACCAACAGATCCAGGGACGACTCCAGCTTATGATCAGTGGTGGGCACTACACAGGTCGACTCCTTTGACAGATCCAGGACAGCCAGCACCAGTAGAGCGGCGGGTTAGAGGTCCCAGAGGCAGACAGGGCAGAGGAGGTGGTCGAGGAGGTAGAGGAGGTCAAGGTGATGGTGGGGATGATGGCAGAGGTGGCCGACATGGAGGTAGGAGAGGGAGGCGTGGTCGACGGGGACGAGGAGCAGCCTTGTCACCGATCCGAGAGGAGAGGGGAGGAGAGGAGGATGTGGCCATGCTAGATGTGGCTAGGGGTGGCGAGGAGGAGCAGCTAGCTGAGGCAGTTATCCCAGACATCCCTGACATCCCAGCAGAGGCAGAGGCAGGTGCCGAGAAGGTAGTTGCAGAGGAGGCCGTCGGAGAGGAGGCAGAGGTCGATGCCCTTGGATTGGTAGGTGCCTACCAGAAGGATGCTAAGGAGGAGGATGATCACGAGAGAGAGATCAGGGATCAGATCCTGGAGGAGATGGACGAGGAGGAGGATGGGCGAGACAAGGTCCGCCAGGATGAGACAAGGTCCGCCAGGATGAGACAGAGGCAGAGGCACCCGACACTGATATATTACGAGCCCAGGTTGCCTCCTTAGAGGAGCAGATGAGGGTGTTGATGGCAGAGAGAGATGCTTACAGGGTGGAGAGAGATAGAGCCTTGTTGGAGAGGGATCAGGCTGTAGCCCGGCGGCAGGAGACTGAGCAGAGATTCACAGAGCTCAGGTCATTATGTACAGGACCATCAGCAGCATTTTCCAGAGAGTTGGTCAGAGCCGGCGAGAGGGAGAGATACTACCGAGACTTGTATGAGGCAGAGGTTACCTTAGAGAGACAGGCTCCTAGCTTTTCAGCGGCACAGAGTAGTAGGTCCCAGACCAGGACCCACACATGGACAGTGAGCACAGAGGGAGTGGATCAGCCACGCAGAGCAGGGCCATATGACAGACCTCCCACAGCTCCAAGATCAGCAGGTTCCCAGCATCAGTCTCCTACACACTCCCGACATGATGGCAGTGGTAGTTCAGGATAGAGATACAATTTTGAGGTCCATTTGAGACATTGTATTTTGATCCGATAGCCTGCGGGCTTCCATGTATTTATGATACATTATGACATTGTGATGTGACACATATGAGCGATATGTATATATGATTTTGGCGGCGATTCTTATGATATGCATTGTCTATTTATTGATTATGTAGTCTTGATTTATACATGTGATGTCTATATGATATGCCTATGTGATGGATGGTTGTATGTACTTTATGTTGTTTATGCAACTAATGCGATAAATTTGATTCTATGTGACATATGATTCTATATGATGATGAGATGGTATGTGATGTTATATATATAATGACATGTGATGCTATACAAATGTAATATGATGTATGTATTTACAGGTTATTACTTATGATATGCAATGTTAAATGATGATTATTGTCTATTATGCCATGATAATCTAAATGTGACATATGCCTATATATATGTATGCTTCTAACATGTATGTTGATGCAGGATGATGTATACCATTTCGTGTCACAGGACTCTGTCATAATGCAAGAAAGAAGAATTGTTAATGCGGAATGGAAGATCGACAAAGAATGAAAAGACAGAAGATAAATGTTAGTGTTAGGAATCTTCGATATTTCACCATATCACAAAAGGTATTGCACTTTATCATCATTGGGAGGGACTAATACAAATGGAGACAAACACCAGGATATGACATAAATCAAGGTGTGCAAGGTCATCCACTTGCTAAAAACAGACAGTCGCAGACAAGGATTGTCATTAACTCATACTAAGGACACAAGTTGCCCCAGTCTTTTTGTTAGGACAAACCACAGACAGCAAACAAAAGAAAAAAAATGGGTCATGAGACGTCATCACTCCTCTAAATCCTTCATGGGACATCCTTGAGGAAACTAGTGACATGACTCAAAATCAAATTTAAAAGACAGTCGACAGACAGCAGTCAAAGAAAATAGAATTCTGATACGTCGTTGCTTCTCTAAATCCTTCATGGGACATCATTGAGAAAGCTAGTAACATGAATACTAGTCATCAATTCAAGATAAATGATAAGATAAATAAGCCAATAAAGTCAATAAGCCAATGAAAATATTTGCCAAAACATGATTTGTTTGTTTGATTTGTTTGATTGATAGAGCCTGATTGCAAGAGATACACATACCAGATAAGACTTTGAGTCTGGTTTCGATGTTATGACTATCTGTATAAGGCATGACAAAGCCTGGTTTCAGAAAGACATGTATCGTGTAAGACGTTGAGTCGGATGCCGTTGATGTGATAACCTGTGTAAGGCTGTGTTTGATTGTTTGACCTTGTCGATTATGCAGGAAGGACTCATCCTGTATAAGACATAGGTTGATTGTTTTGATAACGTCTGTTTCCAAGAAGGACACATCCTGTAGCAGACTGTTGGTTGATCCGTTTGGATTGTTTTGTTTTGCAAGTTGTTTGATATGACTCAGAGACATTGCTGACTTGTTCACCAGAGTAATGCATGACTTGGTATGATGTATTGACAATTGACTGTGTGTGATGAGAAACCCTAAAGGACTGACCTAGTGCGGCCTCGGGGGCTCATCATGTGATGTGCCTTGCCTACGTTGTACACGTAGAGACCTCGTAGTTCGACTTGACTGTGACCAACAAGACTGACTACAAATAGAAGACGTGTGTGAAAGTGAATGCGATGAACCCTAATAGACTGACCTAGTGCGGCCTCGGGGGCTCATCGTGTGATGTGCCTTGCCTACGTTGTACACGCAGAGACCTCGTAGTTCGACACAACCAATGACCTTGTTATACAGACATATGGATTGACGCATGACTTTGTACAGACAAACCTAAACGGACTGACCTAATGCCTCAGGGGCACATCGGCAGATGGCCTTGCCTACGTCCAGTCGCAGAGGCAATGTAGTTCGACATGACGACAAAGACTGACAAGTGCGACTGACTCTGACTCTATTTTTGGATTTTTTGAAATGTTTTGATTTTTTATGTCTTTTTGAAGTTTTCTGATGTTTTTGGATTTTCTTATGGTTTTACGTCTCCAACACAACCAATGTAAGAACCAATGTGACGCAGGTCAAGTGTCTGCCCCCAGTCGAGTATAAGACCAACTGACTATGAATAGGGTAAGATGGGGGATATGAAATGCTCTCGATGTCAATCGTTCCAAGCTATGGAAAAGACTACCACTTATTAGGACTAATATATACAAGTGATGGACATAAAAGGTAAAAGATATATACAGGATAGTGGACTATGTACACGAATGTGGGCTATGTACAGGGAAGTGGACTATGTATAGGGATAAAGACTATGTACAGGGATAGGTAGTATGTACAGGGTAGTGGACTATGTACAGGTAAGTGGTGTATGTACAAGATAGATTAGAATAATAGTAGACAAAGGAGCAGGGTTGAGTACACATGGCGCCTGTTTTCCAGGTTTTCACCATGGTACCTATCCAAAGCGCCACCGAAGTGGTTTTCACCATTGGACGATTGATTTATCTTTACTATTTTCTATATTAACTAATTTTTTTTGGTGTTACCAAGATGCCTGTTTACCAGGTTTTCCCCTTGATAATGATTTTTTTATTTTCTGATTTTTTTGCATTTTTGCTAAATAAGACAAAGGCTCCCAGAAGCTATGCGTAGAACTTCTTCAAATGCATACTATTGATTGGTGAGGACAATGGTTCGCCTTCAGGAGTAGAGAGTTGATACGCTCCTGATCCAAAAGCTTCCGTAACAACATAAGGTCCCAACCAATTAGGCCCGTACTTTCCTCGGTTTGTCTCTTTTCTCGCTGATTCTTGGGTTCTCCATTAAAACCGTGTCACCAATGTCAAAATTTTGTTTAAACCCTCCTCAAGAGTAGCTACGACGGCATGGGTTCCGATATGCTTGAGATGGTCCAAAGGCCTTCCTCGGCTCACGCCGGCCCAGAATTCTAACTCATGGAGTCTCGACACTCGGTATTCTTCATCGTCAATGTGGCCCTTCAGTGATACCCTTAGGGATGGAATCTCGACCTCAATAGGCAAAATGGCCTCAGATCCAAAGACAAGTGAGTATGGG